>CAUYSK010120031.1:0-25119 GCA_963575035.1 Avahi laniger
AGGCAGCAGAGCCGACAGATAGGATTGTGGGTGCTTTTTTTCTGTTTTAGAATTATTTCCATTATAGCTGTTCTAATGCTTTTTGTGCGATCAAACCAACCTCTATGTACCGTGAGCATCTGGGCGCATAGATGTGTATAAATAGAGTCTGAAACCAAATGTTGGGCTGTGGTGGGGAGGGTGCTGGGGACCGCTGCTGCGCTGGCCCCGAAGCCTGCTGTTCCTGGAGGTAGAAGAGGGGGCGGGAGAGGCGGCTGGGGCCTCCCTGAGGTTGTCAGAGCTAAAACTCACCGCTGAAGAAGGAGGCGGGTGGGCGCAGCTTCTAAGTCAGAGAGGGTGTCTGTGCTTCCGGGGCAGCCCAGCACAGGCGCTGCTCAGCACCCCCCTGCAGCCTGACACTGATTCCGCTCGCCCTGTAGAGCGGCCTCAGCGGTTCGGGGCTGCCGTCCCCCAGAGGAGAAAATTGTGCCCCGACACCCGGAAGGGGCAGCCACAGCCCCTCCCACCCACACGGGGATAAAGCGCTGGTCTCTGACCTCCCGTCCCAGTAATTAGCGCGTCCCCTGCAGGCTGAGGCGCGAGGGATTTAGGATGCAATTCAAGGAGGTGCTCGCTGTCAGGTGCCAATGGCCTTGCCCCTCACTTTGGTCCTCACGTGACCTGTGAAGGCTGGCTCTGTGATTATCCCATCTCGATGTCAAAAAAGACAAACAAACAATGAAACCAAAACAAGGCTCAGGGAGCCGATGTTACTCGCTCTGGAATTGCAAGCGGCAGAGCTGGGACCGAGGAGCCTGCTGGCTTAACCACTGCGCATCCTTCCTCCCCGGGGCGCCGGCACCTGGCCGATCCTCCGGTGACCGGCGTTGCAGAGAGTACGCCGAGGCTGCGTTTGTAGGCTGGAGCTGCGGTCCCAACTCTTCTCCCTTCTTTTCTCTGTGCCTCGGTTTCCCTGTCTATAGAACCTGCAGCTACACTGGACCAGGGGTTACAAACGTCAGTGCCCACGGAGGCCAGGCGGCAAGGCTGGCGAGAGGGGCAGGGAACTGGGGGTGGGTGGAAGGCAATAGGGAGTGAGGGGTCCTGGGGCTAACCGGAGAGTGCAGGCCATATTGGGAGCACTGCCCGGCTCCAGTGAATTGTCACTTGAGGGAATTACGGGCCCCACGTGGCCTGATCCCTCGGTTTTTTTAAGAGAAGCCAGGAATTTGGCATTTATGTGAAAATCTTAATTGTTAGAGTTGAGAATTAATTCAAATGCATTGAAGGCTCGTCGGAAGCCAAACAAAGCCTGTCTAAGGCCAGATCCCACCCCTGGGCCCCCAGCCGGCAACCTCCAGGCTCCGTGTCAGACGCCATAGGGGCTCCTCGATATCCGCTTGCCCCCTAGTAGCAACACAGCCCCTATGTTCAGCCCCCCAGAATAAAGGCGTCATTCCCTAGCTGCCCTTGCGGCTAAGTGTGGCCACACGACCAAGTTCTGGACAATAGGATGCGAGTGGCGGTAAAGTCTGCAACTCCCGGATCGCATCTTTAAAAAGAAGAGGCTCACCCTCCTCTTCCTGCCTCCCCTCTGCCTGCTAACTGAAGGACACGGTGGCAGTGGCTACGGACAGGACGAGGCCCCCTCCTGGGGGTGGAGGAGCAAACGAGGGAAGGGGTCTGGGTGCCTGATGTCCTGGTGCCGAGGCACCCACCCTGGACGGCCCGGCGCATTCCATGGGAGAGGAGTAAACATCGGCTCGTTTGAGCCACCAGCACTCAGTGTCTCTGTCACGCGGCCAAAGTCCTAGCCTGCCTCGAGCGGGGTCCTTAAGGGACCTTCCTCGTGGTTCATGATTTTAAAACCAGAAGGCTCCACAGTCCTCAGCCCCCGCTCTCACTCCCATCCGCAGACCCATTTTATAGGTGGGGAGACCAAGGTGTAAAGGGACAAAGAGTCTGTAACTTAATGAGTAAACAGCCCAAGTACGGACACAGCAAACAAGACTCTTCCTCTACCCTAAACAGAGCTGCAGGGAGCTACTGTTTAGGGGGCGAGAGGCTACAGCGGTGGGGATGGTACTGTCCACACCCTCTCGGGGGCATCTGTGTGATGGGCAAGGTCTCCCTTCACTGCCAGGACCCCCCACGAGCCCCAGGTTTGAACCCCAATCCTGTATTTCTTTTGTTGTCTGTCCCCAACCAGCCAGCCTGCCTCTCTCCAGGCCAAAGAGACCTTCAGGACACTCCTGTGTCCGCATCTCATGGCTGCTGTGTGACCTCCAGCAAATCACTGCCCTCTCTGGGCTCCTCTTCATCGAAACCCAAGGCCTCCCACCACAGTCTCTAATTTGACTGGTTTGGGATGGTGACCAGTATTGGCAATTGTTTAAAGCCCACCCTCAGGTGACTCCAGGGTCAGGAATGTGAGTGGGGGCTTTCTTCCCAAGGGCCCTGGGTGTCAGGCACTCAGCACTCCACCAGCCTCAGCCTTTCCCCTGGAGATACAGGGGCCATGGGGGGAGTGATCTGGAAGCTGTGTGGACACCCCGAGGGTCAAAGTCCAGGCCGGTCAGTCAGTGGCGGAGAATAAACCACTCGGCTGGTCAAACACCTGGAGGCCGCACCTGCCGCTCTGCAAATACGCCCGCCCTGCCTCGGAGCCACGGGGGCCCCAACCAGCCCCCCGCCAGCACCCAGCCAGGGCCGCCCACCCTGCCCTGCGGAGCCTCTGCCAGGGTGAGAGAGGCCTCTTGGGCCCAGGGGCACCCTGGTCAGCCCCAGGGTGAGCCCCAGGGTGTCACAGAGATAGCCCAGCCCTGAAGCCACGAAGACCAGGGATCAGGTGTCCCCTTCGTCACCAGCTCACAGTGACTTTGGGCAAATCCCCTTTCAGCTCTGAGCCTCGATGGGCCCAGTCTCGGCGACTGTGGTGTGTTATCAGGCAGCACCACGGCAAGAAGAAAGGAAAACAAAAGATAAGCTGAGTTTTCCTTTTTTGGGTGCTTGCAGAAGTCAACACATAATGTTCAAGGCTAATAAATCAAGAAATGGCGGTGAAAGTATGTTATTTACAGCTCCGAAGGTAACTACCACATGAACCAAAACTGTTAGAAGTGGGCACCCCTGGGGAGGGCTTTGGAGGAAACCGGGGTTTTTCATTATAAGTCCTTGGTACAAGTTTGTGTTTTTTAATCTCTATTTAGAAGTATTTATTAAAAGTCACTTGGCCTCTCCAGTGTTGATTCGAGAGGTCACCGCTAGTCACAGAAGTGGTTTTGGCCTATAAGACGGTACACTAAGGTTACATGCTCAAGTTGTAGAGTTAGACAGCCAGAGTTCAAATCCCTGCTCTGTAACTTACTAGCTGTGCCGCCTTGGGCAAATTACTTAACCACTCTGTGCTTCAGTTTCCTCATCTACAAGATAGGAATAATAATAATTCCATGCTCCTGGTATGTACAACGAACACTCAATAACTGTGAGGCATTGTTCTCATATATCCCTATAACTCATATATGCAATTGCTGTACAAAAATAGGATTAGCATGCTATACATGGTGTTCGCAACTTGCTTTTCTTTCTCTTGCCAAGATATAATGGACATCATTCCGGGTCAGTACACGCAGTTCTCTTCCATTCTTTTTAATTAATGCAAGAATTCCATTGCACAGAATGTAAAATTACTTAGCCGTTACCCTCCATGGAAGGAAATGTAGGCAGTTTCCATTTTTAGTATAATACACTTTGCAGTGATTAGCATATATTTTTGGGCACACATGTGGCTATTTCTGAAGGATAGATTCCTAAAACAGGGATTGCTACGCTATGGAGTTGTGCAATTAAAAATTTTATAAATATTGCTAAATTGCCCCCCGTTAAAAAGTAGCGCCAATTTCGAGTCCCACCAACACTGTGTGAAAGCTTTCATTTCCCCACATCCACACCAACATTTTTTAACTTTTGTCAGTCTGGAGAGGGGCGATTTCCTTGTTTTATTGTGCCTGCCTGTAATTGTAAGTGAGAGTGAACAGCTTTTCATAAATCATCCATTTTTATTTCTTCTCCCGTGAAACATTTATATACTTTACCCGTTTTTAATTGGGCTTTTTGTAATTTCCTACTGATTGACAGGACCTCTTTGCATATTAGAAACCTGAATTCTTTAATACTTAAGAGACAACTATTTTCCCGTGGTCTACTGCATGCTTTTTAGCTAAATTCTTGGTGCCATAGAAAAGTTTTACATTTTTATATAGTTAAATGTAACGTTCCTTTATGACTTCTGGCATTCATATCTTGCTTTAAATGGCTTTTTCTGATTGGAATTTATTTTTAAAATTCCCCTATATGTTCTTTTAATACTTTTATAGTTTTGGTTTAACATTTAATCCATCCATCTTTATTCCGTCTAGAATGTTTATGTGTGTGTGCACGGTGTGAGGTAGGGGTCCAATTTTTTTGTGGAGTAAGCGCTTTTTAAAAATTGATACATAATAGTTGTACATATTTCTGGGGTATGTGTGATATTTTGATACATGTATAATGATCAAATCTAGGTAACCGGGATATCCTTCACCTCAAACATTTATCATTTCTTTGTGTTGGGAACATTCCAGACCTTCTCTTCTAGCCAGTCTGAAATATGTTCTCAATTCTCGTTAACGATCGTCACCCTACTGTGACCTAATTTTGTTTCTAAATGGAGACCCCAGTGTCCCAACACCACTTGTCGATTCAACCGCCCTTTCCTGCCTGACTTGCCATAACCGTTTTGCCAAATGTCTCTCTCTCTCTTGTTTTATCCATTCTTGTGACCAGCACGTGGCAGAAGTCTGTAAATGTTGACTTTGGGAGCAGCTGCAGTGATGGCTGAATGACAGCTAGCACATCCTACGGTGCAGAAGAGAACAGGGCTCAGAACTCCGATGGAAATGAACCGGAGTGGCTCCCAACATAAACGCGTAGCTGTGGCTTTGGTTTGGACTTTGCTTGCGAATCAACTTTATTTACTCACAATAAAATTTCCACATTTTAAGTGTCCAGGTCGATGACTTGGCAAATGTGCACACTCGTGTAATAAACACCCCGACCAAGATGTAGCACGTTTCCATCTTTCCAGAAAGTTCCTTTGTGCCCCTTGGCAGTCCGTCTCCCACCGCAGGCAGCCATGATTATTTCCAACCACACGAATGCAGGACATCGATAACACTTGCAGAGAAATAAATAACCCAGCTGCGGAATGAGCCCGTTGGCTGAGGAGGAAGCCAACTTCCCCTAAGGGAAAGGACTTCTCCCTTGGGGCTGACAAACACCTCCCAGACGTGTTTGGTTAAGAAGAGGTGGAGTAACCCAGACCAGGTGTCCCCAGCTTCAGGCAGGCAAGTTCCGTTCTTGTGGGTTTTTCCAAGTCTAGATATCAAATCTGCCAAATATTTACTTAATATTCTCTTCTAGATAGATGGATCTTTTTGCATTTAATTCAAAATGATTGTTTTAAAAAAAACCCACAATATCCCCATGTGAAATGACCAAGGACACATGCCATAATTAATGAGGGGCTATTCCTAATACTAAAATCAAAAACTAATCTCCTGTGCCATCTAAAATCACATTAATATTGGCTCAGGGGAGAGCCACAGACATGGAAGGGGTAAGCGGTGAGGAAGGATCCAGAACTTGAGGAGGGAGGCTGAGGCTGGCGGCGTGGGGCACAGGGGCTGAATGGCCCAACCTGCTGGTGGGTCTGAGAGGCCGAGAGCTTCCTTCATCACTAAAGCCATAAAGCTACTTTGGGAATGTCTCCTCCCCGCAAGGCCGTGAGAAGGTCAGGAAATAGCCCCTTACCTCATAGGTTCTGGGGCCTTCCAGCCATAAAAGGAAACAGAGGGGTTTTTGAGGGGCCACTCAAGGGGGAAAATACCTTTGGAGTCAGACAAACTGGAATCCATTTCTACTTAGTCATGTGACCTTGAAGAAGACAAGAACCTTTCTGAGCCTCAGTCTCTTCATCTGTATAATGGGCATAGTAGTGGTACCCCATTGTAAGGACTGGAAAAGATGTGGTTTGTAGAGCACACCGCCTGGCCCAGAGCTGGCTCTCTAGAAATGATAACCAGTTCCATTTCATTTCCCTGGGATCTTGAAATATACAAACCCAAGGATGTCAGCCTGAATGGTTAATAGAATCAGTTCCTGCTGAAAGAAGTGGCTCTGGCGCTCATCAGCTTTGCTAATTAATTGCTTGTTAAAGTCTTCATGTTTTGCTAATGGGAGCAATTAACTGCCCGCAGGCTGGTAGTCCTAAGTAAATGGTAACGAATTTGGGGGTTGGCTTGGAGGCAGGGGAGGATCTGGGCAAGTGGCAGCCCCGGCTGCAGAGGGGCCCGCAGCACCTGCTCCGGAACCGCCCCAGCCAAGGCCTCTCCTGGTTCTCCGGCTTCCCCTGGGGAGAAGGGGCAGGCACGGGCCCTGCAAGGGCCTGGCAGGGGCAGGGAGGGACATTGGCGGCCTGGGAATTACTTTCTGCATTACAGAGCACTGAGCCTGTGCCAGGTCCTGGGCGAATTATCTCCTGCAATCCTGCCAGCTCTGCCAGGTGGGTGCTGCTGCTACCTCCGGGCACAGGTGAGGGGCACTGAGGTCCACAGAAGTCAAGCGGCAAGGCGGCCGGGCCCTCGTCCCAGTGCCCACACTCAGCGCTGCCTTTCCCCTGGGGTGGAAGCAGGTGGGGATCAGGGGTACACACTGCAAGGGACTGTCACACCTTCTCCCGATGGGCAGGGCAGGGGGGACCCTTGACACTGATCTCCACTGTCAGCATCCCATTTCACTGAGGGGGCGCGGAAGCCCAGAGACGGGCAGGAACTGGCTTAAGGCAGAGTAGACGCCGGAACACAGGTGTCTTGCTCAGCTCAGGGAAGGCAGGACTGAGTAGGAGGCCCAGAGAGGGAGGCCTGCCTTCCTGAGGTCCCCTAGCCCAAGAGGGGGCAGCAAATTCTCACCTTGGGTTGTCATCCAGTCCTCTCAGTGAGAAGCTGCTGACCCGAGCCGGATGTTGGGTAACACCCGCGTGAGTGCTACAGGTGTGGCAGCCTTAGAGGATGCGCGTTCTCAAGCCTGTGGCTTCCGGGAGGGAAGGCAGCTTCGCCTCCGCAGCCCATCGTACCTAGCCCAGCCCCTTTGGGTCCTTGAGTCACTCAGGCAACCACGGCCCCGAACCTCCCAGTACAGAGCTCGGGGGTTGGTCATAACACCACCCCCAAAGGTCAGACAGAGCTGGCAGCTGGCGGAGGGATGACTGGCTCTTCCTCTTGGTTCACCAATGGGGAAATCGAGGCCCAGAAAAGACTAGGCGGCCGTGGTGGCAGAGCTAGTACTAGAACCCTCGAGTCCTGCTTTCAAGAATGGAAGCAAAATAAAGACATTTTCTGGCAAATAAAAACAGAGAGTTCATCACCAGCAAACCCTCACGAAAGCAAATTCTAAAACATGTACTTGAGGCAGAAAGAAAATGATCTATTATAGACAGATCTATAATAGATGGAAGGTCAGAGGTACAAAAAAAGAAAAGGGAGCAGAGAAAGTGGTAAATATATAGGCAAAGGTGCACAAACATTGACTATATAAAACAGTGATAATAACATCTAGTGGAATATGACATGCGAATTGGGGGTGGAAAGTAAATAGTATCAAAATGTTCTAACATCAATGTTCTGATACTCAGAGGAAGGGTAAAGATTTTCATTAATTTTAGGCCTTGATAAGTTGTGTGCGTGTTATCATTTCTGGGGTGAACACTAAAAAGGGTCAGCACACTATGGCCCGTGGGCCAAATCCAGATTAAAGCCTGTTTTTGTATGGCCTGCAAGCTAAGGATGGTTTCTACAATTTTAAAAGCATAATAAAAATCCAAAGAATGTGCGATGGATTGACCACTCACAAAGCCTAGAATATTTATTATCTGGCCCTTTACAGAAAAGGGCTGCCAACCTCTGCACTAAAGGAATAGAAACAGAGTATATCATTTCAAACAAGTTAAGGGATAAAATGAAATGATAACATACATGCAGACAATTTTATACAGTTCAATGAGAAGAGAAAAAGAATAGAATGAGTAAGATAGGTAGCACAAAATAAAATAATAGATTTAATTCTAAATATTTATATTTAAGTATACATTATATTTACACTTACATAGACATTTATATTAAATATAAATGGACTAAATGTTCCAGTTAAAAGGCAAAGAATTACGACTGGATGAGGGAAAAAAAATTACACTGTTTACAAAAAAAGAGATACATCTAAAACATAGGAATAGAGAAAAGTTTAAAGTAATAATATAAAAAATACTAGTAACAAGAAAGCTGATGGAGCTATTTATATTTGTAAAAGACAAAATGAACTTTAAGGCAAAAAACATTACCAGAAGTAAAGATAATGATAAAAGTTAATTTTGCTAGGAAGACATAACAATATTAAATTTGTACCTATAACATAAGCTCAAAATATATAATGCCAAACTTATTAGGACTACATAAAAAAAGCAAGAGCCATAATGGGAGATTTTTAAGACACCTTTTTCAATTTAATAGAAAAAGACAAAAGGATATAGAAGATTTGAAGAACTGAGTTAATAAATCAGATGTAATGAAGACATGTAGAACACTGCACGTGATAATTGTAAAATACATGTTTCAAGCAAACCCAGAACATTTACACATAGGGCTCATATTCTGAGCCATAAAGCAAATCTCAACAAATTTCAAGGAATTTAAATCATTCCTATAATGTTCCTCTGACCACAATGTAATTAAAATATAATAGAAATCAATAACAATATAAATAACTAGGAAATCCCCATGTATTTTGAAAATTTAAAGATACTTCTTTATAACATATGGATCAAAGAAGGCATAATTAAAAACTAGAAACATTTTGAAGTGAACAATAGGATAATATCATATATCAAAACCTGTAGGGAATTTTTCTAAAGTAATACTTATAAGAAAATATATAGCATATATTAGAAAAGAATAAAGGCTTAAAAGTAATGAGCTAAGCATTCATCTCAAGGATCTAGAAAAAGAACAGGAGATTCAACCAGCCCAAAAAAGTATAAGAAAGAAAAAAATAATTATAAAAGCACAAGTTATAGTAAGGAAACATACAATTAAGAAAATAAAAATCAAAATCGTCTCTTTGAAAAGACTAACAAAATTGATAAACCTCTGGAGAAATGATAAAGATATTAGAAAAAAGGCACAAAACCTAAGTTAGGTAGGAAAAGGGGAACATTATTATGCTATGACATTAATCATATTAAAAATATATTATGAACAACTTTATGCCAATAAAATTAAATTTTATAAAACTCCTAATAAAGCATTGTTTATCTAAACTGACTTAAGTAGAAATAGAAATCCTAAACAGTCATATACATTAAAGAACTTGAATCTATAGTCAAAAGTCTTCCCACAATGAAAACTCAAGACCAGACAGTTCCACTGGCAAATTCTACCAAACATTCTAGAAATAAATAATAGTTCCAAGTTGGCCTGAACCCTCGTGAAGATTCAAACTTATTTTATGAGGCTAGCATAATCTTGACACCAAAACCCAAGAAGGCAATATGAAAAAGAAAAATTACAGCCTCCTCTCTCTGAAGAACATAGATACAAAAACAAAATATTTGCAAACTAAATCCAGTAACATATAAAAGGATAATGTTAGGTTTCATAAATACAATGTATATTTAACAGTAGAAAAAAATAATGTAATTCATGACACTAATGGATCAAATTAGAAAATGCTAATAGTACAATATATGTAAGAGATGTTTGACAAAATTCAATATCCATTCATGATTTAAAAAGAAGAAAAAAAACCTTAGTAAACTGTAATAAAAATAGAAGGGAACTTCCTAAATCTGATAATATCTGACCTGATATATATATATGTATGTATATATATATATATATATATATATATATATATATATAGCAAATACTATACTTTCAGGGAAACTCTCAAAAACTTTCCCTTTGAGATTGGTAAAGCGATAAGGAAGCCTGCTATTACCACAGCTGTTAAAATATTGTTCTGTAAGCCCTGGCCTGTGTAGTAAGGAAAGGAAAAGAAATAAAACAAAACATATGAGGATTGCAAAGACAAAAACAAACTTCGTCATTCACAGATGATGTGATGAGGACATAAAAATGCAAAGAATCTACAGATAAACTATGAGAATTAATAAGAGAGTTTAGCAAGGTTGCTGGGTACAAAAGTCAATATTAAAACATCATTAGGCAATACTGTATAGTAGCCACGGCAATTAGGGAATGAAAATTTGAAAACGTCACTGTAATAGGCAGCTTCTAAGTTCCCCCTCCCAGTGATCCCTGTCTTCTGGCATGCACGCTTCTCTGTAATCACATCTCCTTATATGGGCTGGATTTAGTGGCTCGCTTCTAGTGAATAGAATATGGCAGAAATCATGGGATGTCACTCCTGATACTAGGTTATAAAAAGACTGCGGCTTCCATCTTGGGTACTCTGTCTCCCTCTCTCTCAGATCACTTGCTCTTGGGAAAGCTAGCTGCCATGTCATGGGGCAGCCCAGTGGGTCACCTCCACCAGTCAAGCCCTCGGATGAGACCACAGCCCTGGCCTTCAACTTGATTGAAACCTCATAAGAGACCTTGAGCAGAAAGCCACCCAGCTAGGCCATGCCTGGATTCCTGGCCAACAAAAACTGGGAGACAATGAATGTTTGCTGTTCTAGCCACTGAGGTGTAGGGTAAATTGTGGAGTAATTTGTTACACGGCCATAGATAACCAACACAACCACCATTTATAATACTTCAAAATATATCAAATACTGAGAAGTGAATCTAACTAGACATGTGCAAAATTCAGCTAAAATTCTAAAGCTTAACTGAGGGACAATGTGAGACACGTAGAAATATTACACAGGCCAGAGCGCTCACCAATGGTCCCCGCATACAGTGGTGGCCTGGTTTATGACGGAGGTGGCATTTCTGAGCATTGAGGGAAGAGGTGACTTTTCAATAAACGGTGCTAGGATAGTTGGGTGTCCCTATGGGAAAAAGTAAAATGTGACCCTAGCACACACTGGTCACAAAAAAATCAATTAAGGACCTAGGGGTGAAAAGCTAGAAAGCTTCTAGGTGATAATATAGACTCTGATGCAGGGAAGGATTTCTTAGACACAAAAAGCACTAACCATAAAGTAAAAGTTTAATCCATCAGACTATATTAAACTGGAAAATTTCTTTTTTTTTTTTTTGAGACAGAGTCTCACTCTGTTGCCCTTGCTAGAGTGAGTGCCGTGGCGTCAGCCTAGCTCACAGCAACCTCAGACTCCTGGGCTCAAGCGATCCTCCTGCCTCAGCCTCCCAAGTAGCTGGGACTACAGGCATGCGCCACCATGCCCGAATAATTTTTTCTATAAATTTTTAACTGTCCAATTAATTTCTTTCTACTTTTGGTAGAGACGGGGTCTCGCTCTTGCTCAGGCTGGTTTCGAACTCCTGAGCTCAAACAATCCTCCCACCTTGGCCTCCCAGAGTGCTAGGATTACAGGCGTGAGCCACCGTGCTGGGCCTCCTTTGGTCTTCTTGAGTGGGGAGCTGCAGAGGAGGCTCTTTCTCCGTCTTGGGCCTGGACTTGGGACTCAAGTCCTTTCCTGCTGCTTGTCCCTCATGATGACAGTTTCTTCTGCCCTTGGCTGCCAGGGGCCTGGCCTGGAAAGGTTGGACCTACTGCTCAGTGAGCTGAATGTGAGCTGTTCAGGGCACTTTATTGACTGCTCAATTTTAAATCTTCTCCTGATGGCAAAAGAGGGAGAAAAGGCCATTGGGAATCCTGTCATTTGTCACTTATCCACTCACTGATTCCCCAAGTGTCCACTGAGCACCCCTGCAGGCTGCAGACTTCCACCCCATCAGGGAAGGACCCCAGGAAATTGCTGGCATTGTAGGCTGACAAGGACAGCGACAGACAGCAGGGCAGCTCAGGCTCACCCCAAGAGGGCTCCCCCAGCCTGGGCTAGCAGGGTGGGCTTCCTGGAGAAGGAAAGGTCATTCCCGAGGCTGATAACACAGGGAGAAAAGGGAAGAAAGGAGAACCCAGATGGAAAACAGTGACTCCCTGTGGGCAACAGTGGAATGTGCCACACACTCTGAGGGACGCCATGCAGGCGAAAGACCCAGTGAGAGGCCTGGCCGTAGGGCAACACAGAGGGAAGTGGGGCCAGCGAAGTTGCAGAACCCAGAGTGCCCAGACCTAGGGACACTGGGGGGCTTCGGGTAGGGCTTTAGGCTCAGGATAGAGGCAATTCTGGGGTTGGTGGCATCCTGCAGGTAGAAGACCTGAAAGAGGGGGCCTACTGTGCTCCTGGGGGTGGGGAGGGCGGGGAAGCTCATGGGGGGCATGAAAGGTGAGGCGGGGGAGCATGGTGAGCTGGAAGGCAGCTGTGGGAGGGAAGGTGCAGGGTGCCAACCCCCAACATCAGAGGGTCTCATGGGTGGGACCCTTCTCTCCCTCCTGGCCCTCTGAAGGGTGGGGACATGGAAAGAAAAGACCCCATTCTGTGGGCCCCTCTTCACTCTTTCCCCTCCTCCAGAAGGACAAAGTAAGACTCTCTTGCCCACCACAGAGGGCCCTTCCTGGGGACAGGCCAGAAGCAGAACAAGACGAGATGCAAAATGAGAATGGGCCCCGATCAGGGTGGCTGGGGTGAGAAAGGTGTGTAAGGACTTCTAGGAGGCTGGGGAAGGGGTGGCTAAGACAGGACCGTCCCGCTGGGTCCCTGGAGGTGGGAACCAGCTCCTGTGGAGCAGCGCCCCCTCCTGGCCCCGGGGCGGCAGGGCAGGGTTCTCAGGCACATTGGCGGGGAGGGCTGCAGAGCCGCCCATCTGTTTTCCTCTGCAATTAGTTCATCCCTGGGGCCCCCTTCCAGCTGCATAACTTCTCAGAGAGGACACTAAACAGGCGGTGAGCAGTTCTTGAGGAGGCCAGGCGGGAAAATTGCAGCGGGACTCCGACCAAGTCCCTTCACTGCGTGGGGCCTTGAGTGTCACCATCTGTAATTGGGAAAAGATCGTCCTCCTGGATGGGGCAGAGTGAACTCAGAGGCCCGATGGGAGGCTTCTGACCCCTGGCAGAAGGGAGCAGGAAGCAGCTGAGGCAGAAGAGGGATCTGAACGTCGCGGCAGGTTGGCCGCACGTACACACGCTTCCATGCCAGAGGACCCAGCAACCCCTGAGATTCCCAAGACCATTTTGTGGGCGCAGCCACTTAGAGGACACAGAAGCCACAGCCTGGTTAGATCTCCCTGAGCTTGGTACCTTCCTCCAGCAGTCCCGCACCCATCGGCCTGCCTTGCGGGAGGAGCTGGAGGCTCCGTAGAGGGCCAGAAATTCCAGGAAAGCTTAACCTCATCATGCCACGGGTCTGTCTGACCTCAGAACACCCCCACCTGATGAGCCAGCTGCCCTCCTTCCCTTTCCCAGGGGCCCTGCCAGCACCTGCTCCAGATGGCCTCCAAGCCCGCTGTCCTACGCAGGCCCATGACGTCAGCGTTTATCCCTCTTTTTTTTTTTCCCCTTGTCAAAAAGAAAAGATAGGTTCTCAACAGATAGGCTCAGTTCTGGGGGGCGGACAACTGCTCTCCATCTGGCTGTCAACAGGCAGGTGAGGGGGGTAGGGCTGAGGCCTTGATCCTGAGAAAGTGAGCCGGGCAGTGGGTGAGAGGGGCCTCCCCATCAGAACACAGCTCAGCACCCTAACCTCAGCACGGAGCCAGCACCAGATGTTCACAGAGGTTATCGCTCTGTTGCCAGGCTCTTGCCCTGGGGACAAGGGCTTGCCTTGGCTGGGCTCCGGTAAAATGTTGCTCATACGGAGCTTTCCCAAGCAATGAGCCACTCCTTTCCTGCTCTGGGGTCCCTGCAGCAAATCCATCTTCTTGGTTTGTACCTGGAGGAGGGTGTCTATTGTTTGGTCTTGCAGACCTTTGTTTCAGATTTGGTAGAGACCAGTCTTCAAGGAGGGGGCTTCTCCCTGTAGATAGAAGGGACCCTCAAGTATCTTACAGAAGCCCCCTAGCTCAGCACTTTCGCAGAAGGGATCACAGGATGAGCTCGCTAGGATCCAGGAACACCAGTCACCTCGGGGGAGCCACGTCTCTGGGGTTTCTAAACCAGAAACATCGAAGAGGGTGTCATCACCCACTGCTGCCTGGTGAGTGGTCAGTCTCTAAAATGAGAAAAACCAGAAAACACTAGTAAGAGAGACGGCCACGCCAGATGCTAATGAGGGCTGGAGGGAACATATTTTTTGCAATCTGGACTCCTCAGGGATTGGAAAATACTTTTAAGCCCAAAGCCCATAAATTGTTTGAAAAACCACAATTATGCCTGTGTGAATTGTCTCTGGGCCCAATTTGCAACATCACACAACAACCTTTTCCTCCAGGATTTTTCAGGAAGGTCCCTTGTGTCTCAGCATGGGGTTGGCAAGAAGAAGGGTCCTTCTCCCCAAATGATTGTCTGCTTTGCCTTGTGGGGGAAATAACTTAGGAAGCCCCAATTAGAGCTGAGCAGGGTTCAGGACCCCACCCGTGAAGCAGCTGATTAAGGGTCCTGGTGTCCATGGTGGCGGTAAGGAGGAGAGACAGCTGTGTGGAGTGGGCACACATTTGCGGCTGCTGCCGCCCGGTGTCTCAGCCTACTGGGGAAGCCCAGACACCTGCACATGGGTGTGTGACCTGGACTGCCCCCATCCCACTGTGACAGCCCTAGGTTTCAACAGGGTGCCATTGTCTCAGAGAAGCCAGGTCCATGAGGAATGCTCTTAATCACGCTGCAAGAGCAGTTCTGGAGCAGGGTGGTGGTGGTGTCCGCTGTCCTGTGTCAGGGTTGTCATGGACACCAATATTCTCATAAATGCTGGTACCAATGGCTGCACCGAGGTCCTTCCTGGGCCCATTCTGCACTTGATATTCGGGATTGACCCTGGGTGGGTTATTTCCAAGCCTTCCTGACTCCCGATGCCCTTTTAATACATTCCTTTTTCAATTCACTCAGCCAGAGTTGGCCTCTGTTGCTTACACATCATCCCCTGGATGATGCCCAGGGTGGCCCGTGTCCCCAGTGCCCACGGCTTGACCTCCCCAACACTCCATTCTTGGAATGACCATCCTGCCAGAGGCCCACTGCCCCACAGACAGCCCTGATGTGAGGGTGAGGACATTTGGGGGTGTCCTTGCCTTCTTCCTCCATCAGTGGCTAGAAGGGCACAGTGGACAATGTGTGGAGAGGCAAGACTAGGGGCCCTGATGGTGCCCCTGTGGAAGGAACAAAGCAGATCGTCAGGACAATGTCCAGGGATTGAGTCCAGACTGGCTACGCTAGCACTGTTGTCTTTAAAAATCATGTTTTTAAATTATTTGATGGGGAAGATAAAAATATCACATTGCCTCTATCAAATGAGACAGTTCCTGACCGTAGCCTGCAGCCTGGAGAGGGAATGTCAGCTTAGGTAAACGAATGCAGCACATGCTCACACGCATTGCTAAACTAAGCAAATATTTCTGACTTCAGCACCTTCTTGCCCCATTAGATCCACATGTGTTTCTCAAGCAAGAGAGGCTTCACTGAGTGAGAGTAAGTGCAGTGAGCGAGGAGGAGCTGTAAGGAAATCCAGAAGGCTGGGTGGTGGCTGAGCCAGGGAGGGTGGCAGGTGGGCTCTAGGTCTGCATGCTGAGCTGGGAGATGAGGTGCCTGGCTCCAGAGGACAGTGTCCACACAGTGCAGGCCTGCTTCTTCCTGTGACCCCAGGAAGTGCGACTCAGAGGAGTTAAGTGTCGTACACTGGGCAGCCTGGTCACAGACCTCCAGACACCAGCCTCTGTGTGGACCTCAGGCATGCCACCTTTTCTTTGTCCTCTTGAGTTCTCCATCTGCCCCAGACCAGAGGCAGCAGTGCAGTTGGACTTGGGTGGCACGGCTGGGGTTGCTTGCCGAGGACCTTTTGGGAGGTGAGGGTCCTGGAGAAGAACATGTGACCCTCAGGACTGGCTTCTGGCAGAAGGGCCTGACCAGGACCCGAAATGATGGGGGTGCGATGACCCTGCCGAGCCCTGAGGCTGTGCTCTCCCTGGGACTGTGCCTGTCACTCCCCTGGCTCAGCATAGACAGGCAGGATCCCAGACTTGGAGCTCCACAGCTCGTGCTGAGCATGTCATCGTCACAGCACTAATAGCACTGAGGCTTCCTCCTCTCACTCTGCCATCTTCTTGGGGACAGCTGTGTCTGTCTCAGTAGCTCCAGTTCCTCACTCACTGCTTGCCAAACTGTAGGTGCCCAATAAATGTGCAGGGACTGGCTGACTGCCAGCACTGTGCTGGCCTCTGGGGCAGCAGGGACAGGTGGCCTCACAGCAGGAAGGTGCTGGCAAAGCAACCAGCTGCCCATTTTGCAGATGGGGCTGTGGAGGCCTGCACCAGCTCGTGGCCTGGCCTCAGCCACACAGGGCTCAGCAGACTGCTCAGGCCCAGCGGGGGGCTGGTCCACGTCCAGTGAGTCATGAGGACCAGTCCGGGAGCGAGCGCCGCTGCTTCCCCGAGAGAACATCTGCTGAGAAGAACAGCTGTCTCCACCCTGCCCTGAGCGGGCTCCCGTGGGAATGTGGTGTGTGGCTTGGCAGACAAACGGACACAGCTCCTGCACCACCCATGGTCATCTTTGGGGCGGAGGGGCTCAGAACTCTGGGGCCTTTGTCATATCTGTCAGTGGCAGATTTCTCTGGGACCTCATTATCCCTTCTTCCCATTCTTGACTATTTAGTTTCTGGGAGGTCTAGAAAGGACGGGGCCAGACTAGTTGGGAATGTCGTGGCCATGAGGTTTGGGGAGACAAGTGCTCTAGCGTCAGGAAAGCAGCCTTCTCGGGGGCCAGAGTGAGTTAGGTGGTCTCAGGCCAGAGCCAGCTGGCAAGGGAAGTGGGCCGGGCGGGGGGCCTGAGAGTGCAAGGAGGGCCGCCACCCAGAGGAGCAGCCTGAGGCCAGGAGGACGTCCTTCCTTCAGTTGTCCTTCAGGACTGCTGGGACTCACCTGGGACTCCCAGCACTGTGGCTCTGACTTACCCAGAGAAACCCTCCCCAGGACTGGCCATCTGGGCCCTCAGGAAGAGCCTGCATTTTACCTTGGCAGGGCATGGGCGGGAGCTCACAGCTTTGCGACCCCCCTCCCCACCCCCAATGCCTCCTCTGGCTGACAACCACCTGGGAGGCAGCCCCTGGGCTCGGCGGACTGAGACAGGAGAGACAGAAACAAGACAGCGGCTCAGATGTGGGCAGGGCCTGGAGTCTAGGTGGGATCTATCTGGTCACAGTGGCTGAACGGTTTCCAGACTAAGGCCAGACCACTAAGCAGTGGGAGAACCCACTACGACCCCTCATGGAGGCTGAGCTCGCACAGTTGTCTGTCCTGCCTGGAACCGCAGGGTGGGAATCAGGCAGCCCTGTGTCTTCTGGAGCAGCAGGGGATGGGACAGGGCAGGAGGCTGGGAAAGGAGCTGCCCCGGGCAGTTATCTGACCCCACAAGGACTTGCCCAGCAGCGATGAGCTCATGGACACACACGTAGGGCTGGGTGGTGACAGGAAAGGAACAGCACATGTTCGCTGGAGACCTGGAGGCGTGGGCCTTTCACATGAGCTCATGCGATAAGACGCTCCCCAGGCCCGGCCAGGCCAGGAGCCGTGGGCAGCTGCTCCTGCGGGAGGAGCCCCTCCCGCTGGCCCTGCGGCCTCTGTCCTGCACACACCTTCTCTCACTTGCTGGAAACTTCAGGCTGAGCCTGAGGGAATCCGGCATGGAGATGACCTGGTAACATCGGGCTTATTTGGGTGGAATATGAACGTTCTTTTAACAATCAATCCTTTTTATTAGGGGTGTGTGTATGTATTTACCCAATGTTTTAACATAAGATAATAGAAATGTCAAACTAACAGTAAAATATAAAAATACTTCCACTAGTAATACAGCACACCTGCCTACTGCCGAGGTTCTCAGAACCTCCTTGCAACTTTTGTGCTTAGTTGGAATCGAAGTGCACGTAATATGATATATTGTGATCAGCTCTTTCATGTAACATTATTTCACATAACCTTTCCCATGGATCTGCGCAGTCTGCCATATCAGGTATTATAAGAGTTCACAGTCAGGATTTGGGCTATTTTTAGTGTCATTAGCTTATAAATTACACAGGACCAAATATCTCTATACAAATATAGAGATATTTCCCTCTCCCCTTCCTCCCTCCCTTCCTTCCTTCCGAGTTGCTGGTTGAAAGAGTTTGACAATGTGAGCACTCTTTGAGGTTTGGTAGACCTTTACCAGCTCTCTGCCAGTTGGCGTGACCTGGTGTATATTTCATGTCCCCTTTCCCACCTCCTCCGCTAGTGCTGTGTCTTTATTTACATTTGCCAGAGACCCTCTGAGTAGGCTTACATTATCTTCCTCTAATTTCTAAGGGCTTTCTTAAATATTTTTATCAGAGTGTTAAATATTTTGATCTTATTATTTTTCATATTTACCACGAGGCTTTCACTCTATTGCTTTTCTTTATGCTTCTATACAGTCGTTTGCAAATGCAAACAGCATCGTCTTCTCACAGCCTTCACGCTTCCCTTTGATTACGTTCCTGGACAGCAGGGACCTGGTCTGTTTTGCTCCCCACTGCCTCCCAGGTCTCCTGGGCCGGCACACTGCAGAAGCTGAGTGTGTGGTCCACGAAGTGGCTTTGATTCTTGTGTACTGGGCATTTTGACCCACATTGTACGGATGGGAAACTGAGCTCAGAAATGCTCAGTACTTGAGTAAGCACCTCAGGTGGGACCGAAACTCAGGTCTGTCTGTCCTGACACTCACGTTTTGTCCTGACACCAGTGCCTCGGTAGATGCGGTGAGCATATGCTTTTATATTCTTCTGTTGTGGTTTTTTCAAATGGTTGTGTGAGTGTGTATGCATATGTGTATTTAACTTTAACCTGTGTGGAATGGTTCTGTGGTAATGGTGAGTAAAGATCGGCTATTTACATGTCACTGTTATCCCCTTCCCATATGAATGTAGTGATAATTATTTCTTTCATCATTTTATTTATTTATTTATTTATTTATTGAGACAGAGTCTCACTCTCTTGCCTGGGCTAGAGTGGCATCATCCTAGCTCACAGCAATCTCAAACTCCTGGGCTCAAGCAATCCTTCTGCCTCAGCCTCCCGAGTAGCTGGGACTACAGGCATGCCCCACCGTGCCCGGGTAATTTTTTCTATTTTTAGTTGTTTGGCCAATTTCTTTCTATTTTTAGTAGAGACGGGGTCTCGCTCTTGCTCAGGCTGGTCTCGAACTCCTGAGCTCAAATGATCCGCCCGCCTCGGCCTCCCAGAGTGCTAGGATTACAGGTGTGAGCCACCACACTTGGCCCATTTTACTTTATTTTTAGAGACAGTGTCTGTTGCCCAGGCTGGAGTGCAATGGCATCATCATAGCTCACCGTAGCCTCAAACTCCTGGGCGCAAGCAATCCTCCTGCTTCGGCCTCCCAAAGTGCTGGGATTATAGGTGTGAGCCACCACACTGGCCCTCTTTCATCATTTTATTTTCACTTGATTTATGATATATTAAAAATCTGATCTTATGATATATGACATATTAAAATTTTTTCATATTTTTGGAATTTTTGATGTTCAACCTATAATATTTATGGAATTTGAACTTTACTGAGATTTTCTTTGTCCTTGAATATATGATGATTTCATAAATATTTTATGGGCACTAAAAATATGACTATTATTTGTAGTTTAACATTAATATATACAACTTTCTTAACTAATGTTTATATATTTATTATTTGGCTTGATTTGTAACAAAACCCCCATTTACTTGGTTACTGACTGTTTTGATGCTTGTCTGGGCGTTAGTGTTTGCTCTTCGCTGTGCAGCGCCCTCTTCTTTTGAGACCTCTCCCTGCACTCCAACCCTGTGGTTTTATTGTGGTCTATCTCTTTCATCACAGATGTGGGAACATGTCCCAGATCTGGCCAGGCCCAAGTCCCTGAATTGCTCAAGGACAGAAACCCAACTCCAGCTATAAGGAGGCTTATTGGTTTCATAACTGGGAAGTCCAGGGAGAGGGGCTATTGGCTAGCTCGGGTGCAACCAAGTGTAGTGACTCAAACGATGTCAAATCTCTCTCTTTCTCTGCAACTCTTCTCTGCCTCTGTGTGATGGCCTTATTCTCTCCTTCTACAGAGAATCTTTCTCCATGTGGTAGAGGATGGAGGCAGGGAGAGGGATGCCCTCAGATTTCTTCCTCTGGCATCTAGACAGAATCTTATGGAAGGACCAACTGGCCCTGTTCAACTTGAGTTCCCAGTCACTGTGGCCAGGAGATGATTTCTTGTAGATTGGCCACACTTAGCTCAAGTACCCATCTCTGGGACCAAGAGATGGGATATGAAGATTGCCTGCTCCAGCTATGCCCTGGGGAATGAGGAAAGGATGGGTCTCCAAAGGAAATTTGATTACCAATACCAAAAGGATGAAGGAAAGGATGCTGGGAAGAGAGAAACAACAGCTGTATGCAATAGGCTGCTAAATCTCTGGCAATATGATTGGCTCAGGCCAGTTAAAGAACTTCCAGGAATGTTTTTCCTCCCTGGAGCTGACAAAGAGGAGATCTCTTTCCTGTAATGCATAAGGTGGCCGGCCTAGAGCTGTTTGTGGGCATTTGGTCTCTGTATTCAGTCTACTCTCTTCTTTTCCGTTTTATGAGCCAGAGGACCATGCTGCTTCCTTCGTGCTTCAGCAAACTGGAATGAGGTTTCTGCTGCTTGCAACCAGAGACCTGCCCAATGCAGTATTCTTATGTCTTCCTTCCACTTTTTATATTTAATCAATATAAGGTGACCTTCTTTGTCCTGTATAACTTGCCCTAGATCACAATTTATTAAGTGGCCAATTTGGGATTAAATCCAGGTGGGCTGGCTCTAGAACGGGGGCAGCACCCTCGGGCATTGACCATTCCATAGAGAGTAGTTCGGTCTCTAGCCAGGGGCTGGTGGAGGACAACTTCCCAGGGTCCCTGTCTACCATGTGGGCCCCAAATATTGCAATGTTAAAAACCAAAAACTGAAAGTTTTTACTTTAATTCTAATTTTTAAAAAATGAAAATACTTTTTTCTAATTAATATGTAACTTGTGCTGCATTACCAAGTTCATGTGAAGATTTCTCATGTTAAAATCAAGGTGACCAGAAAATTCTTAAAATCTCTTTTCTTGATCATTTCCTGAATCATTAAAAAACAAATAAAGCATTACATGATCATTATAATGGAGATGATATCAATTATACAAACAGATGTAAAGGAGAACACCGTTAAGGCCACTACCATGGAACAGCCACTGTTCACATTTTGGTTTGTATCCTTCCATACATTTTCCTATGTGTATAAACACATAAAGATGTATTTATTTTAATAATAAAATTCAATTGTACTATGACATGATTTTGTAGCCTCGTTTTTCACTTATCTACAACTCTTGAGCACTTTGATTTGAGCCATATGGTTCTAAGCAGGACCCATCCTCCTCATTCCACATAACTGTATCTAAGTTTATGTCATCATTTCCCATGGCATTTTGATGTATGGAGGTCTCATAATTTATTTAAATAGTCCCTTCTTTATTGATGGATTTGTTGGTTGTTTCCACATTTTTACTAAGAAAAATTTAACAGAATGACCACAGATGAGTGTGAATAACTTCCATCTTGCAGTATATTGTGGTTACTTTAATTGGGCCAGAGAAGCAGACCCCGTCCTGGTCTGTGGAGGAGTGGCTGCCCTGTAGTGGGAAAAACAATAAAGTCCATGGATTTTATTGTGGTGGTGGTGGTAGTGGGGTGTGTGTGTATGGTTTTCTTTTTCTTTCCTCCTTTTTTTATTTTTAATCTTCTCTTGGTTACTAGTGAGGCTGAACACCCTCTTATGAGGTCACTGGCCATTTGCAAATCCTGGTCAATTATTGCTTTATATCCAACACCCGGGTTTCCACTGGAGTATTCTCTTTTTCTAACTGGTGTGTGAGCATTATTCCTATATAGGGGGCATTATCTCTCTGCTTCTCACATGTGGAAATGTTGCTTCTCAGTTTTGACTTTCAAGCAGTTTGCATCTGCTCTAACTCTTTAGTAGAAGAGTGGAAATTTAGGTTTTTTATATAGTCAAATCCATCATGCCTTTCTTAATGGTTTCTAATTTTGGTGTCATTTTTAAAAAGGCCTCCCCCCTCAACTTCCAAGATTAAATAAACATTCACCTATTTTTTTCTATTACTTTTATTGAGTTTTGTATGTGTTGGTGTATGTATACATTTTTACTTCTAATCCATCTGGAATTTATTAAGGTGTGAGGTAGGGATCCAGCTTTATTTTTTAACATGGAAAAATTTAAAGCAGGTGTTACCAATCACCTACCACAATCATTTTTTAAAAATCCAGATAAAGTATAAAACATCTAACTTTAGATGATAGTATTTCCTGGTGAAACCTTTAGGCTAACAGAGTTTATAAAATACACTCTCAGACTTCATAATTAAATGTTTTTAATTCCTTTATCCAGTTGTTTAGCTACATGCCTGTTACTAGTCAGAAAGTTCTGTCCAGAAAGAACAATTTTTTAAAATTACTGATGCTTGGCCATCTTTTCCTGGCAGCCCTAACCATTTACTGAGTCCATATGGGCTCATGGGAGTAAATCCGTTTCATAGTATTATATGAAGCCATTAAAATACAATTTAGTAAGAAGGAGGGTACAGAATCTGCCTGCTTTTCTCCATTTGAGATTATATCTGATAAATATCTCCCTATGCAACTGAAAACAGCCTGGACCGGGGACTTGTGGGGTTAAGGTGCAAATCCCAGACTTGTGTCAAGAACTGGGCTCTTCTCTGAGCACGTGGGTCTCACGCTCTCACCGATTCCCACTCTTGGAGCCCAAGGCCAAGGAGAGAGCTTTAATTAAGGTAGCAAACGGTCTTACGTGCATCAAAAATCTCTTCACAAAATGATGAAGAAAACGAGAGGGCTCCAAGAGGACAGTTGATAGGCAGCCCTGCTGCTCAGGAAGTCCAAGCTTGTTGCAGTACGGATTTGCTCTGCAACTCTAAGGTGTGAGGAATGCCACGTTTCTCTTTTTTAAAAATCAGATTAAATGTGGCTCAGCCCTCAGCTGTCTTAATGATAGAATGGTCAATTTCATCATTTTGGGGAGCCAATTCTCTGTGGCTTCCTATGGCTATTGGCTATGGGAAAGCCATTGTATTTTAATGGCTCAATGTCACTTTTGGATAAGTGGGATGCTCACCCCTCTTAACTCCAACTCACAGATCGCTGTGTTAGAGAGAGCTCAAAGGATACCCCAAGAATCCTGGTGTAGAGGGGAGTTGAAGTCAGGATTGTGGCAACTCAGAGGGTTTAACTGGGGAAATTTAGTGACGGGACTATTCACTTGATATGGGAACTGAAGGGATCGCGACAGAGAGCTGGAAGCATGATCGATGGGCCTCTGGATAGGATCTTTAACACCAAAAGCAGCTCTGACAGAGCCATGGCCAACTGGGGCAGAGAATGAAGAGACCGGATTTCGGGGGTGAGGGAGTAAGAGGAGAATGATCCACACAAGGACGTGTGGGTGTCCTGAAAGAAAACTGCTCCCCCTTTGACCCGCCAACCTGTGGTCAGCACTGGCGTTTCTCCTTACCCCAGTCTCAGGAATCCACTCTTCCAGGAAGGAGCTCACTCCCATCTGGTGGGATCATGACTCCATGTGTGGGCCTTGGGGCTTGACTGTGTGTGAACTGGAAAGGCTGTGCTGCCTTGGGGTCTGGGTGCTTTCCCTGGACACCCTGTAGCATGGCGGGAGGCAGCCTCTCCTTCCCCTCTCACCTAAAGGACCACAGAGGGAGGGCTGGTCTCCAAGGTGGCAGCAGAGGCAGTGGAGAGCAGCCCCGGAGCCATAGGATGTGTGTTTCTGTGGCACTGTGGCTAGACCTGCAGTGGGCCACGGCCAGCAGTGCCAGGGGCTAGGTACACTCTGGATATTGGGGCTATGGGGTGGCTACAGGTGCCAATGCCATGGGGTGCATGGAGGGTGAGGGTGGAGGATCTCAGTGAAAACTCATCCTATCTGGTCAAGTGCTTTGAGTTGAGTGCTTTGAGTTTCACAAGAAACCTCCTTCATAAGAAAATTTTCGTTTCCCTCCGTATTTTTATTGTAAGTCAATTCCTTGGACAAATTTACATCCCTGGAAAGGATAAAGTCACTTGAAAGGTGGAAATATTTATTCAACAAAGAACCGACTCCTCCAAATTTGTTGAAGCTGGTTCAATACTTAGTTTCAAATCTTATATTAAAGGTCAGCATGAAAATAAATTTTGGCATCATGGTTATTGTGAGGATCAGTAAAGACAATGGATTGAGGGCTATAACAAATTAAGATAATACACACACACTCATCTATTTTGAAACAAACTTAGTTTATCTTTTAACACCTTTTGGAGATATAATTGACATACCACAGCATTCACTCTTTTTTTTTTTTTTTTTTTTGAGACAGAGTCTCACTCTGTTGCCTGGGGTGAGTGCCGTGGCGTCAGCCTAGCTCACAGCAACCTCAAACTCCTGGGCTCAAGCAATCCTACTGTCTCAGCCTCCCAAGTAGCTGGGACTACAGGCGTGAGCCACCATGCCCGGCTAATTTTTTCTATATATATTTTTAGCTGTCAAATTAATTTCTTTCTATTTTTGGTAGAGATGAGGTCTCGCTCTTGCTCAGGCTGGTCTCGAACTCCTGAGCTCAGAACGATCTGCCCACCTCGGCCTCCCAGAGAGCTAGGATTACAGGCGTGAGCCACCACGCCAGGCCCATTCACTCTTTTAAAATGCAGAATTCGACGGCATGTAGTTTATCCAGAGTTGTGCTACCAGCACCGTAGTCAGTTTTAGAACATTTTCATCACCCTGAAAAGAAACTCTGCACCCCTTAA
>CAUYSK010120032.1:0-11989 GCA_963575035.1 Avahi laniger
ATATACCACATTTTATTAATCCACTCATGTATTGATGGACACTTGGGTTGTTTCCACATCTTTGCAGTTGTGAATTGTGCTGCTATAAACATTCTAGTGCAGATGTCTTTATTATAGGATGACTTTTTTTCCTTTGGGTAGATACCCAGTACTGGGATTGCTGGATCAAATGGCAGTTCTACTTTCAGTTTTTTGAGGTATCTCCATATTACTTTCGATAGAGGTTGTACTAGTTTGCAGTCCCACCAGCAGTGTATGAGTGTTCCTATCTCTCTGCATCCACACCAACATTTATTGTTTGGGGACTTTTTGATAAAAGCCATTCTCACTGGAGTTAGGTGATATCTCATTGTGGTTTTGATTTGCATTTCCCTGATGATTAGAGATGTTGAGCATTTTCTCATATGTTTGTTGGCCATTAGTCTATCTTCTTTTGAAAAGTTTCTGTTCATGTCCTTTGCCCACTTTTTCATGGGATTGTTTAATTCTTTTCTTGCTGATTTGCCTGAGTTCTATATAGATTCTAGTTATCAGCCCTTTGTTAGATATATAGCATGCAAATATTTTCTCTCATTCTGTAAGCTGTCTATTCGCTCTAGTGATAGTTTCTTTGGCTGTGCAGAAACTTTTTAATTTGATCAGGTCCCATTTATTTATTTTTGTTGCTGCTGTGTTTGCCTTTGGGGTATTCCTCATAAGTTCTTTGCCTAGGCCAATGTCTATAAGAGTTCTTCCAACGTTTTCTTCTAGAATTCTAATGGTTTCATGCCTTAGGTTTAAGTGTGTTATCCATCATGAGTTGATTTTTGTGAGACGTGAGAGGTGTGGGTCCTGTTTCAGTCTTCTACATGTGGTTATCGAATTTTCCCAGCACCATTTACTGAATATGGATTCCTTTCCCCAGTGTATGTTTTTGTCTCCTTTGTCAAAGATCAGATGCTATATGAAGATGGTTTTATACCTGGGTTCTCTGTTATGATCCATTGGTCTATGTCTCTGGTTTTTTTTTTTTTTATTTCAGGATATTATGGGGGTACAAACATTTTGGTTACATGTTATGACTTTGCCACATCCAAACCATGATTTCAGGCATGCCCTTTCCCCGCCTACAACACTCACCATGTCCATTAGTTGTGAGTTTACCCACCCCTAACACCCCAACCCCCAAAGAATATTACTACTGTGTGAGCACCTTAGTGTTGATCAGTCAGTGCCAGTTTGATGGCGAGTACATGTGTTGCTTATTCTTCCATTCTTGGGATACCTTACTTCAGAGGATGGGCTCAAGCTCTATCCAGGAAAATATAAGAGGTGCTAGATCACCATTGTTTTTTATAATTGAGTAGTATTCCATTGTATACATATGCCATATTTTATTAATCCACTCATGGATTGACAGGCACTTGGGTTGTTTCCACATCCTCGCAATAGTGAATTGTGCTGCCATAAACATTTGAGTGCTGATGTCTTTATTACAGAATGAGTTTTGTTCTTTTGGGGAGATGCCTAATAGTGCTATTGCTGGATCAAATGATATTTCTATTTTTAGCTCTTTGAGGTATCTAGAAATTCTTTTCCACAGAGGTTGCATTCTGTTCTTGTGCCAGTACCATGCTGTTTGTTTACCATAGCCTTGCAGTATAGATTGAAGTGTGGTAAATTGATGCCTCCCAATTTGTTCTTTTTGCTTAAGGTTGCTTTAGCTATACAGGATCTTCTCTGGTTCCATACCAAGTGTAGAATTATTTTTTCTGGATCTGTGAAAAATGATGTTGGCATTTTAATAGGGATTGAATTGAATCTGTAGATTACTTCGGGTAGTATAGACATTTTAACAATGCTGATTCTGCCAATCCATGAATATGGTATCTTTTTCCATTTGTTTACATCCTCTGCTATTTCCTTCCTAGTGTTTCATAGTTCTCCCTGTAGAGGTTTCTTACCTCCTTAATTAAATATTTTCCTAGGTATTTTGTTTTCTTTATTGCTATTGTGAAAAGTATTGAGTCTGTAATTTGGTTCTCAGTTTGACTGTTGTTGGTGTATATGAATGCTGCTGATTTGTGTACATTGATTTTGTAACCTAAGACTTTGCTGAACTTATTTAACAACTCCAGTAGTCTCTTGTCAGTGATTTTTTTTTTTTTTGCAACCCTGAAAGAACAATGACCTGACAAAACTCCTGCTTTGTCCAGTGTTGCTTTGGGTGCAAAAACAGAAGTGGGAAATAGCCCTGTGTCACAGAGGCCACATGCAGTTTCCCAGAAGTGACAGAAATGAGACTTATGGAGCACCTGTTTATGGTGAGGGAAAGCATATAGTCTCTCTGCGGCCACAGCCATTCCCTTGAAGGCCAACAGAGACTTGAGTACTCTTTTTCTTCCTCAGGTACCAACTTAGAATTAACACTTCCTAGGAGATACACTTAGGGGTGGAAGTGAGTGTCTAGTAAATAAGAATTACAGATGATGCTGCACGAATTACTCCAATGTGCAATCACTGTTAAGCCTTTAAAACACCAGACCAAATATATTTCTTACCTGTTGGAATTCATTTGGAGAATTGAAAGGCCTGGGTTCATTTGCAGACTCTGTGGGCCACCAGTATTCACCAAGTATTGAAGTTTTCACTACACTGGAGTTTGTAGAGTAGGTGTTGGTTAGATGTGGACTCATCATCCTACATATACAATGCCATCCAGAGTCCCCTTTGACCTATGATTGGGATCCTTCTTGGAGAGAAAACATTGAGAATATATACACTTTCAGTTGCTAAGGCCCAGGAGTACCCTCTTTTGAAGAGAATTGTGGTTAGGGAAGACTTTTCCTGCCTTTCTCTCCATGAGCTTATGTATACACACACAAGCCACCCACACATAAACATACAATTCAAGGAATAGCTAAGCTGGACTGGCATATGTGAATTTCAAGGCAATTCGCCCTGCCCCAAGGATTGCTGCCTCTAAACGTTCTGATACTGACAACCCAGATCAGGCCATAAGCACCTTTCAGGTTCAGACAAGAATCCCATAGCCTCCTTCTCCATTCCTAGAGGGGATCTCCAGACAGTAAGATTTTTCACTGAATAGGGTTTGTCTTCCCCCTTAATGAGGGCTCAGCAATGTCTTAAGGAATTCTCTGCTGGAAGGATTTGAGGGTAGGTGCAAAAAGAGGTTGGAAAGGAAAAATACACCCTGAGACACTTTTGTTTTATGCCCCACAGGAATAAAACAAGCACCTAATAAGGAGGGGAGAGTATAGTAGAATGGTTAAGAACTCTGTATCTGGACAGTATTGGCTCTGTCACTTACTAGCTGTGTGACCCTGGACAAGTTAATCGACATCTCTTTCTACACCACTTGAAGCCGTTTTCAACAACTTGATAGAAAATTCCAAGGCCGCACATCCCATCCACTATTTGATGATGTCAGAACTGTAAGCCAAGCTAGTTGTATCCCAGTCTAGTGATATTTCCATGCCACACCACTGCTTTTAAGACTACTGCTTGTCAGTGCCTTGGTAGTTGAGTTCAAATGAATATTGGGTTGTTAGAATTATTAGTCTTTGTTTTCTTTAGTAAATACTTCAGGCAAATATTAACCCAAGTGGTTATGAATTAGTGAGGTTTAGCTGCACCAGTAATATATTGTTTGTAGACATCAATCCACAAGACATTTTTCTGGAAGTTTATGGGTAGTCTATTTAAATGGACTTCAGTGTCCTACAAGAAACCACCTACCTTACTTACCATTCAGGGGTTCCCAGTCAGTGAATATGACTTCCCTTCTAAGGGGGCAGAGTTAGAGAGGGAGTTGGGAGCTGAGACCTAAAGTCCAAGTAGCCTGTATCAAACTGCCTTTCTCTTGAGAGTACTTGGTTTGCCATGGGCTGGCCAGGGTAGGGTCTCTGTCCTCTGAGTGTCCACTTCCCTTGAAATATAGATGGGAAGGAAGATGGGGAAAGGGAGGATACAAGAATGGCCATTGTTTCTGAAGCTGCTCTCTCTCGTGCTCAACATGCTTAGACCACAGCTCAGAGAACCTTCTTTGCCTATGTAGGCTGCAGGCAACATGGTGCCCTAGGAAGGTCCCAGCCTGTACTTCTCTCCTTTCTGCAAGACAAAAAGGGATGCTTTCCTGGGATAAAGTGTTCATCATTTCAGCTAGTGAGGGAGATCACCCTGATATCCAGCTGTGGGGGCCGGGTGTGGATAGCTGATTGCACATAGGACTGCTCCCCTTTCTCTTGATTGAGGGGGTTGCAAGGCCTAGGAGGGATGGGGTAAGGAGAGGGAGCTTTGGCACAGTTGTTAACATCAACCATTTATGTAATGCTTCTTCACGTAAATATGGCCATTGACATCCTCATAATTCCTAATAGGTGAGAACTGCAGAACTCTTGGCACTAACACCTCTGCCCAAACCCCTGCAGTAAGCATCACATGTACTCACCATCAAATTGGTTTTAACTGATCAACACTTATGTGCACATATAGTAGTCACATTCATCAGGCGTCGGGCAGATGGGAGGGGGGAGGAGGGGATGGGTATATATACAGGTAATGGGTGCGGTGCGCGCCGTCTGGGGGACGGACACGCTTGAAGCTCTGACTTGGGTGGGGCAAGGGTAACGTATGTAACCTAAACATTTGTACCCCCATAATATGCTGAAACAAAAAGAAAAAAAAAAGAAATTTCACTAAACTCTTGCATGACTTCAAGCAGCATATGGCTGTGTTCCTATGACTGATCCCAGCCCCGTATTAAAATACCTGCCTAAGAAAGTTCAGTGCTTCCAGGAAAATATACTGTTTGTTCTAGCCAACATCTGATGGTAAGATCCCTTTTTAGAGCATTTACTAAAAAAAGGCTTACCATTGTGAATATGTATCTCTTAAAGCTCAGGAGTGTCTCTCTCAAGGACCTGAGAGCCATTCCTCTGAAACATAATCAACAAATATAGGGCCTCTGTCTCCCAGTCTCTGTGGGAAAGCAGAATCTTTTGTTAACTGCCAGCTAACAAACACAGCTGAACTAATCATATTTACATTGACCAACTCTTTATAATTTTCACTTCTGTAATTCTACTGAGCCCCCTCCCTCATTCTCCTTTAGAATGCCCAGATCACCATTGTACAAATTGGAAGAGAGCCTGGCTTTTTCTTCTACTGTCAGCAGTTACTAAATAAAATGTTTTCACCACTTTATCTTTGACACAGGGAGGAAGGACAGTAGACAGACACACAGTGAGGGGAGAGGAGTCAGTCTCCAGCTTTGACAGGGAACAAGCTGCTCCCTGAGGTGAATGGCTGGTGCCAATGCCTCTTTTCTAGATGGTCTTCATTAACTATCCCACCCACAAGGAAGAAGACCCTGCTCAGCCCAGCCCTCAGGTAGTTCCACCTGAGACTGTCCTGGCCCCTGTGACCCATCTACACTGGAGAAGCCCCTGGATATCAAGCCTGTCCAAAGGACACTTACCCAGTTCAATTTAACAAGCGATTGCTAAACACATGTATACACTGACCTTGTTGTATGAGACTAACGGGTGCAGTGCGCACCGTCTGGGGGATACACGCTTGAAGCTCTGACTTGGGTGGGGCAAAGGCAATATATGGAACCTAAACATTTGTACCCACATAATACACTGAAATTTAAAAAAAATTTAAAAAATTAAAAAAAAAAGAAATATACAGACACTGGGGTACAGGGATGAATTAGATGTGGCCCCGTCTGATCTGTGTTCTAACTCACTATTCAGCTTTGAGGGTCTGGTCAAATATATGAGTGATCTATTAATGTTTTTATTTCAATGCATACCTGTTTCATTTCTAGACTTTCTAATTGTTTCTCTTTCAAATATACCTTATTTTAATTTTTTAATTTCAGCATACCACAGGGGTACAAATGTTTCAGTTCCACATACTGCCTTCGCCCCACCCGAGTCACAGCTATAAGCGTGTCCATCCCCCAGACAGTGCACACCGCACCCATTAGGTTTGAATATACCCATCCCCTCCTCCTCCTCCCACCTGTCATGGAGTACTACTCTGCTGCAAAAAAACAATGGTGAACTAAAACCTCTTGCATTATCCTGGCTTGAGCTGGAGCCCATTCTACTAAGTGAAGTATCACAACAATAGAAAAACAAGCACCACATGTACTCACACCATCAAATTGGTATTAATTGACTTTTTAATAATGGCCATTCTGACAGGGGTATGGTGGTATACCATTGTGGTTTTAATTTGCATTTCCCTGATGATTAGTGATGGTGAACATTTTTTCATGTTTATTGGCCATTTGTCTATTTTCTTTTGAAAAACTTCTATTTATGTCTTTTTCCCACTTTTTTTTATTTCTACATATTGTGGGGGTACAAATGTTTAGGTTATGTTGCCCTTGCCTCCCCCCCAGTCAGAGCTTCAAGCATGTCCATCCCCCAGATGGTGCACATCACACTCATTATGTGTGTACATACCCATCCCCTCCTCCCCCCTCCCATCTGCCCGACACCCTATAAAATGTTATTCCTATATGTGCACTTAAGTGTTGATCAGTGAAACCAATCTGATGGTGAGTACATGTGCAACCTCTGTGGAAAGCAATATGGAGATACCTCAAAGAGCTACAAGTAGATCTACCATTTGATCCAGCAATCCATTACTAGGCATCTACCCAAAAGGACAAAAGATATTCTATAAAAAAGACATCTGCACTCGAATGTTTATAGCAGCACAATTCACAATTGCAAAGATGTGGAAACAACCCAAGTGCTCATCAATACATGAGTGGATTAATAAAATGTGGTATATGTATACCATGGAGTGCTGCTCAGCCACAAAAAACAGCAGTGATCTAGCACCTCTTCTATTATCCTGGATGCATCTGGAGTCCATTCTACTAAGTGAAGTATCACAAGAAAGGAAAAACAAGCACTACATGTACTCACCATCAAATTGGTATTAACTGATCTACACTTAAGTTCATATATAGTAATAACATTCATCAGGTGTCTGGCAGATGACGGGTGGAGGCGAGGAAGGGTATATCCACACCTAATGGGTGCGATGTGCACCATCTGGGGGATGGACACATTTGAAGCTCTGACTCGGGTGGGACAAAGGCAATATACATAACATAAACATTTATACCCCCTTAATATGCTGAAATAAAAAACAATTTAAAAAAATGTTATGTATATATTTACATATTTAAAGATAAGAAAGGATGTAAAATTTTTGTGTTTTGTTTTTTCAGAGATAAGGTTTCTAACTCTGTCACTAAGGTTGGAGTGCACAATGGCACAATCACGATCATATCTCACCGCAGCTTCAAACTCCTGGGATCAACTGATCCTCCTACCTCAGTCCCCTGAGTAGCTGGGATTACAGAAGTAACCTACTGTGCCCAGTGAAATTATTTAAAAGAAAAAGAAAAATTTACAGAACACCTCTGTATCTTTAAGCAATGTTTAGTATTGACCTGATAGTATTATTGTGAAGATTTAAAAAGAAAATTTGTGTGAAGTGCTTAGCATAACATCTGTCATATTGTAAGTGCTAATTCATAATTAATCATTATTACCATATGCAATGATTTAGTAAAACTATGAAAATTATATTAGTTTTGCTTTTCTTGTATTTCAGCATCACTTTGTCATGAAAGACATTTAATGTATAAAATCATAAGATAGTAAGTGAGACAACATGAAACCTTTAATGTATAAAAACTATTACACCATTTTAAATAAAAATCAACATGCAAATGATAAAATTAATAAAGATTTCCATGTGCTATCTACTTGTGGTGAAAAATTTTAGTTACTATTAACTGAGCAGTTCCTATGTGCCAAGCATTGTGCTGTATTCTTTATTTACAGTAATGCTGAAAATCTTAATAAACCATTGAGAAACATATTATCCATTATCATTAAATAGCATGTAAGAAACTAAGGTTTAGGAAGATGAACAATTTGCCGAATATCAAATGGTAAGTATTTTTTGTCAGAATGCAATCAAAGCTCTCTGGCTTTAAGGTATATGTATTTAACCACTATGAATAAATGTTATAAAAACAAAAAAAGGAAAATGAATAAAGTCAGGAAGGAAGAAGAGAAGGAGGAAAGGGGGTAAGGAATTAAGGAGAGAAGAGAGAGTAAGTGTTCGGGCCGGTTGGATTCAACTTCTGTCATATAAAATGAGTCTTTTTCATCTGAAAGAGATAATCTCTAGACAAGAAGCCTATTGACCTCTATATAGATTTAAGTAGGTTATTCTTTGATTTTAATTTACTGGGAGTTGTCTTTTTATTGGTTGATTTATTACTATCATAATTTGCACTCTGTCTCTTTGCATTCAGTTGGAACCCATTCATTGGGGCAGTATATATCAACCCCTATCGACTAATTTGCCTTCATTCAAAATTGGCAATTTGGACTTAATCATAGTAAAATCTCATAGAGATTCTGGAAGGTAATTGAGAGTAATTTTGACTAAAACTGGCACTAAAAATGAAATCAAAAGTGTCTGAATGAATGATTATATGTTAATTATATGCATGCATTTGGCCATAATTCAGATAGTCTTAGTAAGAAGGCCTATTGATACGGTACATATAATACTTGGCCAAAAAGTTTTAATGTACGTAACCCAGGAGCTACTGCTGCAAAAGGTGTTAAACAACTTTTTATTTTGATGATATGAGATATTTTATCTTATATAAGCAGAAAATGATTTTTCTCAAACATTAAAAATAAATGTTATCTATGCCTGTTGTTCTTTATGTAAAAAGAACAAAAACTAAAGAGATGCAGAATCCTCAAGCGAGAGATAAAGACTTGGAGGAAGACAGAGCCATAGAAAGCATTGTTCCAAAGCATATGGGTGAGAGAAGAAATATTTATCCTAGAAACAAATGATAAATATCTAGATTCTATACTTTGGTACAAGCATAAGGAAAGGCAGGGACTTGATACTTACATTTTTGAAACAAGGTCTGGATATCATGGAAGAATGCTGTGGGAGAAAAACCAGGCTTTCTTCAGTCACAATAATCAAAGGAAATTACACTGATAACTTTAATAAAAAAAAAAAAGAACTGGATATTGATATAAGTCACTACATATCCTTTAGATTTTGTTGTATTTAAGCATATAAAATAAACAGGACATAGTGCATTACATCAATTCTAAGATGAAATGTTCCAGAATTTTAGCATTTCTAGAATTAAAGTAACTCATAATCTAAGGCATCCTACTGTAACAATTAGCAGTGTTCATTCTCCCCACTCGACCTCCCATTTTCTAGTGATCATTATGTATGGAGCTGCATTGAGAGTAGATGTAAAGAAGCAAGTGTAGAAGCAGGAAGGGGGTATTTAAATAGTCCTAGTGAGAGATTATTATAATTTGGAGCAAATGATAATACATTTTACATTCTAGTTATATTTGGAAAGTATTATTTCAAAATATAGTCAATCTTCATTATTCCCAAATTCCACATTTACTAATTTGTTTGCTCACTGAAATTGATAACCCCAAGAGCAATACTCATGGTGCTTTCACAGACATTCAAGGAAAATTGCAAAGCCAGGAAAAATTTGAGTTGTCCAGCATACACGTTCCCAGTTGAGGTCAAATGAGTCCAATGTTCTGTTTTCATGTTTCAGTCGTCATGTAAACAAGTCTTTTCACAGTCAATTTAGTACCACGGTTTTTGCATTTTTATGCTTTTTTTGTTTGTGATTTTGCTGTTTAAAATGGCCCCAGGCATGGTGCTGAAGTGTTGTCTAATGCTCCCAAATGCAAGAAGGCTGTGATGTACCTTATGGAAAAAATACCTGTGTTAGATAAACTTTGTTCGGGCATCAGTTACAGTGCTGATGGCTGTGAGTTCAATGCTAACGAATCAACAGTGTATATTAAATAAGGTGCCTTTAAATAGAAACACACATAAAACAAGGTTACATAATGATAAGTTACCAAAATATTGTGACCAGAGGCTTGCAGAAACCTATCACTGTAGTTCCCCCTGGAAGCGATGGTTTAATTTTTGTTAACTCAGTGTTTTTGGCAACTTTCTAGAACTGCGGTTCCAGGCCTGCAGCCCGTTAAAGACCGAGTGGCCTGCAGAGCTCCGCCGCCTGCCCCTTCTCCTGTCCATGGAAAAATTGTCTTCCATGAAACTGCTCCCTGGTGCCAAAAAGGTTGGGGACCATTGTTAGAACATATTACTCCAAAAAACTAGGGTTGACTATACCCTCCTTTATTGGAGGATGTGAGAAAAAGAAAATGTGAAGAATTACTCCAAGGTTTTGGTGCTAACGAAAGGAAATGATGACATTGTCCATGGCTATAGAGAATAATGTGGGTGAAGCTGGTTTCAGGATAAGGGAGAGGAGTTTCGTTTTGGTCATGTTGTTTTAGAGATATCTGCCACATGAGCAACAGCAGTTTGGGATGAACAGTACTTGGCCGAAGTTATAAATCTCAGATTTATTATCACACAGAATTTATTGCAACCATTGAATCTGGATAAAATAACCAAAGAAATGAGTGAGTGTAGTTCGAAGAGAGTCAAAGACTAAGTTTTGGGGACGTATAACGCATGCTTTGTTATACTATATTAGAGCAAAGAGAATAAATAATCAAAAAAAAAACTAAGATGGAACAATCAGTGAGATAGAATGAAAACAGAGAGACTTTAACATCCTGGAAGTCAAGTTAAAAATACACACACACACACACACGCACACATATGTTTTTTTCCCAAGAACAAGGAAATACGCCACTGCTATGAATTAAATCAAGATAAATGATGGAATATAATTACTTACAGAATTTAGCAACTTTAAGGTCATTGCTGATCTTGTAAACCCTGATCGAAATGCATTCAAGAGAGAATGGAAGAAGAGGAATTAGGGACAACTCTTGAGAATGTTACCATGAAAAAGAAGAGGGAGATAAGATTATAGCTATAGAGTAAAAAGGGTCAAAGAAAAATCTTTTATGTGTATTGTTTTTAAGACAGATGATGCAAATATGTTTGCATGCTGATGGAAAACATTCAACAGTGTTACAGAGGAAAGAAGCCAACTGTGAAGGAAATAGAGGTTTGCTGAAGCAATGTCTTTAGGTAAATGAGTAAGGATGGGATTTATTAATAGTGCATATGTGGGGGGACTGAGTTTAGACAGAAGCATCATAGTTATCAGTGATCACAGATGCAAAAAAGAAAGTGTGGTCCCTAATGAGGTTCATGGATATATATTTAAAATTAAATATAAAATTTAAATTTAAAATGGCTTCATGCATTCCTCTACCCATATTCAATGGCATACATGTAGATTTGGAGTAGACATTGTTGGATCTAACCAGGGTTGTGATTTTGCCAACATACAGAAATGATTTTAAAGAAGAGAGCGGAGGGATATGCAAAGGAGTAATTATGACGTGACCAAGCATCGTAGCCTGATGGACCTCGAATATAGACTCTGTAAACCTTATAAATTGTTGAGAGTGTGGACTCAAAGCAGGAGGAGACATGGGATGAAGCAGAGAATGAGTTAGGAAAGAAGGGGAAGGAAATTTAAGGAAGTGCATTCTAAGTTGTCTACAACTCTGTGAGAATGCACAGCCAGTAGAGGGATCACTACCACACAGAACACTCTTTCCAGTAAGCGAGCAGAATTTCTCTTTTCTCTTGATTCTTAGTGGTTAATTTTGTCCCACAAAGTGAGCACAAAGTCCCTGCATTTCTGAGTTGTGTTGCCTGGCCCTTCGAATGGCCATTGGGAAAACCTGGTCCCCCAAAGTACAAAGCTTCAGCTGAGCCTGGAAGAGGAGGGAGGAATCCTGCCATTTCTACGTGGGTTTGGCTGGGATGTGCAAGGCCCCGATCTGTTTAGTTTTCTGATGTTTTGTGCAACACAGTCCATGGTACCTTAATAGCAGAAGAAGTGAAGATTGAAGTAACTAATTGCATATCCTTT
>CAUYSK010120035.1:0-39884 GCA_963575035.1 Avahi laniger
TTGAGCTCAGGAGTTCGAAACCAGCCTGAGCAAGAGCGACACCCTGTCTCTACTAAAATAGAAAGAAATTAATCAGACAACTAAAAATATATAGAAAAAATTAGATGGGCATGGTGGCGCATGCCTGTAGTCCCAGCTACTCGGGAGGCTGAGGCACAAGGATTGCTTGAGCCCAGGAGTTTGAGGTTGCTGTGAGCTAGGCTGATGCCATGGCACTCTAGCCCGGGCAACACAGTGAGACTCTGTCTCAAAAAAAAAAAAAAAAAAAAGGCTAAAGAAGAAGAAAAAAACCAACCTGTACCTTCCCCCATAGGTTAACATATTGGCACATATCCTTCCCGTTTCCTCTAGATACCTACTTACATTTTTTCTGTTATCTTTTGGGACATGGTTTACTGAGCAAGATCTTTCTGAACCTTCTCTCACCTTTAGATTTAACATCTGTACACTGGGATTAATTTCAGGAAGTGAAAGGAGAACAGATAGCAGGATGCCTGCCACATGGTAAGCACTGAATAAATGTTAGATAACGACTGTACTTGTATTTTGACTGAGGCTTAGTGATGTCTGAGAACGCTCAGAAAATAGAATATTCAGAAAATGGAACCTTCTCCTGGCTCCAAATCAGACATACTCTCCTCTGCAGTAACGCTGATGAACTGCACAGGACACAGCAGTCCAGAAGCACGGGACAGCAGGCAGTCGTCACATGGAGAGAACAGTACGCAGAGAGGCTTCTGGGGGAAGGACCCTCAAAAACAGACGGAATTTGAGGGGGGCAGGGGGAGGACCTGTAGCTCAGGGGAACAATATGAACAAAGCCAGAAATGGAGGGTCCACAGAGATGGCATAACACGCCCAGCTGTGCATCCTCTTACCCAGGGGCCAGGGCAGGCTCTGCCAGCTCCGGAATAAGCCCCAAGGGGGCCTTCTAATGGCTTGTTCACACTGACCTTGATTTATAGACTTCGCAAGGAATGGCCATGCTCCACACCCTCGGGGACCTGAGAGCCACGACTGGTCTCTGGCTGCTCAGTTCTCAGGCAGCAGAGAAGAGGGTGCTGGGAGGAGAGTGCTGGGCTGCCCAGAGGAAGAGGTACAGTAAAGGGTCCCAGAGCCTCTAGACAGGTGGTGGGAGCCCGTGCTGAGGACACGCCCCAGGCACCCGAGGACTGTAGACCCTCTGATGCTTACAGGTGAAGTAAGGCAAAGACAAGGACAAGTGTGATCTGCTGCACAGGTTACCCACTGTGGTCACTTAGGTAAGCTTCCTGCCGTTTGCACCTAACTATCATGCTGCACAACAGTGAGTGTATATGTAATTAAATCTGATCATTAACTGTGTTTTTATTCAGTAACTGCAAGCTCTGGGAGTATCATCTTGCTTAAGCAACAAGGTCTTTTCCTTCCCTTAAAAATACAAAAAGGGGCCTGGAGCGGTAGTTCACATCTGTAATGCCAGCACTCTGGTAGGCTGAGGTGGGAGGATCACTTGAGGTCAGGAGTTCAAGACCAACGTAAGCAACATAGCAAGACCCTATTGCTAAAAAAAAAAAAAAAATAGAAAAATTAGCCAAGTGTGGTAATACACACCTGTAGTCCCAGCTACGCGGGAGATGAGAAAGGAGGATTACTTCAGCCAGGAGTTTGAGGTTGCAGTGAGCTATGGTGACACCATTATACTCTAGCCTGGGCAAGAGAGGGAGACCCTGTCTCAGAAAAAAAAAAGAAAAATACTGGGCAGGGTGGCTCACACCTGTAATCCTAGCACTCCGGGAGGCTAAGGCGGGAGGACTGCTTGAGGGTCAGGAGTTCCAGACCAGCCTGAACAAGAGCGAGAGCCCCCCCATCTCTACTAAATATAGAAAAAATTAGCTAGGCAACTAAAAATAGGAAAAAAAAAAATAGCTGGCCACAGTGGTCCGTGCCTGTAGTCCCAGCTACTTGGGAGGCTGAGGCAGGAGGATCACCTGAGCCCAGGAGTTTGAGGTTGCCATGGCACCGCAGCCTGGGCAACAGAGCGAGACGCTGTCTAAAAAAAAAGAAAAAAAAAAAAAAAAGGGAAAGCTGGCTTCTACTGGTCCCACTTTGGCATTTTCTTAGCAGCACTTCATTTGTGCCATCTCTCTTCAGGCGCATCCTCTTCAATCTCACCTCTGCCTGCCAGCCTCCCAGTCCTTCCTCCCAGCCCATAACAGGTGAACTCTGGGCCACGCTGTCTTTTCCACTGCTGTAGCCTTCAGGGCATGGAAAATGCTAGATTCTCAATAAATACTTGTTGAGTAAAAACATTCAAAGCAAAAAAAAAAGGGGGGGAAGAAAAGGAAGGAAGGAAAAGATCTCATGTATACCACTAACAATATGCGATTTTCAAAAAATAGCAAAAACAATCTGCTGTTCACTACTTCAACGGTTTTCTGAAGTCAAAACTTGTTCCACCAATTTGACTAAGAAGGAAAGGGCAAGACTACTGAGCCCTCAAGGCGGCTGAAGGAATCATCCCTGTGAAGCTGGCGGTGGAGGGGATGAATGCTCCTAGGAAAGCTCAGCCCATTCAACCCGCCCAGGCTGGTGCCGGGGAGGCGGCCTGTGGCCCTCCCTGCTGCCTAGTCACTGTTCTTCAAGGGAATGGCCATGCAGTGTGGCACTCAGAGGCACCTTGCAATGGCAGAAACAATTCTTCTCACTCTTGGAAAAGCTCCACGTCCAAACTTAGTCTGGCTGACCTCTACACTTGAATGCTGTTTTCTTTTCAGGAACTACTGATAACCCTAGAAAACTGGGGGCCAAGTCATAAATGTAGAGCCTTTCTGGACTTTAACTTCTCACATCGACAAGAAGCTGCCCCACAAAGGAAAAAAAAAAAGATTCCACTCTGAGAAATATACTTTGAGAAATATTAATAGTAATCTATACCAAAATAATAAAGAGCCATACTATGCCATTAGGGAAAAAATCACAGGGCTTAACAACAAAGGGTAGGACTGCTCAAACGACAGTGAACAATGGGATCCTGGCACAGCCAGGACAAGCTGATAAGCTGCATTCACACATGGAAAAGTCTACACATACTTACTTAAAAAAAAAAGGGGACCCAAAACACTTGACTACAACTGTGTGCAGAAGTACGTAAGTTTGCGGACAATGACAGGAGGGGAATTTGGAGAGCTGTAAATACTTGGTTTTTGTTGTAAATACTTGGTTTTGTTGTTAACTGGCTGCTGCTTTATTATATTAAGTGACTTTAATTCTCTTGGAAAGAAAAGGGGAAGGGGAGGAAAGAAGAGGAAGGGAAGGGAAAAAAGAAACCAAGCAAACCAGTGAAGATCCCACACTGCACCAACCAGTCAACAGGATGTCCCTGGGCCCTCTTTACTTTGCTATCAGTATACAAATTCCAGAAAGGTCAATCTGCCCTCTCTTTCCCATTTCCAAAAAACTGTGACCCTGTTTATAAAATCTACCTCTACTACTGCATAGTTCCCATACTCGAGCTGTTCACCTATGAGCTACTGGTTTTCGTTCCGACACCTGACCTGACAGAGGCAGTGTCAACGTTCCTATCACAGTTACTTCCAGCAAAAGAGGTTCCTTTAGACTTGCCCAGCAGACCCAGAACACTCATCTCCAAGCTTTTGCTCCTGGTAAATTGCAGGCTGAAGGCACCAGGGCTTCTGAACTAACAGACGTGTTCTAAAATGTTAAATCCTCTGTGGACACTCAAGTCCAACATTTTAGGTCACGTAGCACAGTGCACTGCTGCCAGGCGTAAACATAATCTAAAGACTACATTATATGATTCATTTCCCATCTGGTGATCCAAAAAGGAACAATAAAGACTTCTTTTTCTTTCCTCTGGAGAAACCGCAACTGAAGGAAGAGGGCAGCTCGCTGAGCCCAGACAGTGCTGAGAGGAAGGAATGGCAAGGTGACCTGCTCCCTGGAAGAGAACAATTCTGCAGGCCTCCACTCACTGGAATAGTGACACTCGACAGTGATCAGCTCTTGCACCTCACGTGATGCCACGACATAAGCCAGTGTTGTTATCCCGCACGCACAGGGATGCTAAGCCGCTGCTCAGAGACTCTGCACCCTACTCCACTGACGTTCCCTCCCTGCTGAATGCCTCACGGCTGCACATCAGAATTCCCACCACCATCCTGGGTGGGGTCCCCTGCCTGCTTCCTAGAAGGCTCTTAGAGGTCAGCACTCACTCCTGTCATCCTGTTTCCCCAGTTAAACCAGAAGCTTCCTACAAGACAGATCAAGATTCCCTCAGACTCTCAGTGTATCAGGGTCCAATATCACTTACAGCCCAGCGCCCAGGGAGCCTCCAACCAGAGTTACAGCTGTTGCAATGCGCAGAGGAGTGCCTACTGACAAAGCCAGCTACCTGACGGTTTCTGTGTGCATGTGTAACAAGAAAATAACAGTTAACTTCTAAATACCAAGTAATACAAATTTTTAATTGGGTAATGTGTCCCTAAATTAACTGGTTTGGCTGGGTGCAGAGGCTCACACCTCTAATCCTAGCACTTTGGGAGGCTGAGACAGGAGTATCCCTTGAGCCCAGGAGTTCAAGGCTATAGTGAGCTATGATCATGCCACTGTAGTCCAGCCTGGGTGACAGAGTGAGACCCTATCTCTAAGACAAAATAACAATAATAAATTAACTGGTATGAAATCTGGTTTAATCTTTCTTCAGATCTGACTCAACTGTTTTTTTTGAAATTTTATTTTGAATTGACATAATAATCGTATATATTTATGGGATACAATGTGGTGTGTTGATACACTGGGGAATAATCAAATTTCACATACTTATCATTTCCTTGAACAAAGAACATTTAAAATCGACTCTATTAGCAATTTTGAAATGTATATTATTAACTGTAATCACTATACTATACAATGAATCACCAGACCTTATTGCTCCTGTCTAACTGAAATTTTGTAAACTTTGACCAACATTCCCCTTTCCACGTCCACCTCCCTGCTCCCTCAGCCTCTGGTAACCACCATTCCATACTCTACTTCCATGAGTTCAACATTTTTAGATTCCACATATAAGTGAGATGTGGTATTTGGCCTATTTCACTTAACATAATGTCCACTAGATTCATCCATGTTGCCACGAATGACGGAATTTCCTTCTTTTTTAAGGCTAGATATTCTGTTGTGCATACATACCGCATTTTAAAAATCTATTCATCCACTGATGGCTTCTCAAGTGTGCTGTGTAGACCTGTAGACCAAGTGAGCTAATGAGTATGAAGGTGTTTCATGGAATGTAACGCTGCCTCAAATGCTAATCTCTTACTGAGAAAGGTGCTGGTGAGAATAAGCAGCTAGGGGACTGTGAAACCCAGAGGAAGAATGTAAAATCCCACAAATTCACAGATAAATTCTGGGCAGGTCACACCTGAGGACTTCTGACTCAGACCTCATTCACTGGCAGTGTCAGAAAACGGGAACATCTGTTCTTTCCAAGGTGAGACATGTGACCACCGCAGGCTAGAATACCCGCACTGCAGATGCCAGAGGCTGGCTGAGTTGGAAGTTGGGGGCAGCAGAGAGGGCTAAATCAGCTCTAACCCAACAAGGCACCAGAAAACAGAGGACTCTCAACACTGTGAGGAAACCAGATCATCTAGGTCAACAGCTTCTGAATTTACAGAGTAACTGGCCTGAGGTCTCCTCTTCTGAGGAGTGCTGCCACTCTTGAGGAAATGTTATACGTAAGCCTCTCCCTTTCCATTTCAATCACTGGGGGAATTCAATCCCACAGTTCACTGAATGGATGAGTAACTGCTACCTCTTGATAAAGAGCAAGTTCAGACAGTGGATCCTGGAACAGTGGAGACTCTGGGGACAGAACATTTGAGTCAGATTTATTAAACATGCACTTGCACATTTGGGCAAGAAGCAAGGAGAAAGCAAAACAACTGCCAACTAGTCTAAAGACACTAGCCTCATAGTAACCTCAGAAACTGACATCAGTTCAGGAAGTCCAAGACTTGTCATGTAGGCTTTCTTAATTGGAGAGGGTGAGTGCGCGTATCTCCAGCCACGCTGAAATACAACTGAGCAAGCAGTCCAAGCAGACACCAAGGACGAAACCTGAAGCACTGAAAAGAGCTCAGAGAAGGGGCCCGAAAGTGACTGTTACTGGTGCAATGAGGGGTCTCTGTAAAGAGCCTTCCTACTGCAAATGAACTAAACATAAGACTGCTCCTGTTCCCTGACTGCCACTTCAATTTATATGAGAAGAATGGGCCTCTGGATTGAAAAAGTGAAAATTCCTCAAGCCCATAACAAGCACCTGGGGGTGGAGGGGTGGCGTGGAAGCCCTGGCTGAATTCTAAAATGGTTCTGGCTAGGTAGAGTAGCTCATGCCTGTAGTCCTAGCTACTCAGGAGACTGAAGTGGGAGGATGGATCAAGGCCAGGAGTTCAAGGCTGCAGTGACTTATGATTGCATTACTGCACTTCAGCCTGGGCAACAGAGCAAGACCTCACCTCTAAAAAGTAATTAATTAATTAAATGGCTTGGGTGGGGTTTTTTTTTTTTTTTTTTTTGAGACAAGGTCTCGCTCTGTTGCCCAGCTATGTGGCATCATCATAGCTCACGGCAACCTCATAGTCCTGGGCTCAAATGATTCTTCTATTTTAGCCTCCCGAGTAGCTGGGACTACAGGCACATGACACCACCACCAGCCTTTTATTTTTTGTAAAGACTGTGTTACTCAAGCATGTCTCAATCTCCTGGCCTCAAGCAATCCTCCCACCTCAGCCTCCCAAAGTGCTGGGATTACAGGCGTGAGCCACTGGACCCAGCCTTGGGTGGGATTTTTATAAGGAGGACAAAGCAGGCATCAGGCATCCCACTGGAATGGTTTTAACAGAGGAAATGCTGATGAAAGCTTAGGTCATCCATCCCTAGGTTACCATTAAGCAAAAATTATTCCAACTTTGAACAATTTTGAAAACGTGTCCTGTGTATAAGTAGTCAGTCATATTTCCTTTCACTCAGGCACAGAAACTGTGTCACCTGTAGCTTCAGCTTCTATCAGAGACAGTGACTAACATTTGGGGGTAGAGGGAAAGAGAGTGGGTGATTAAGATGCTTCTGCTGCATTGCCATTTTGGAAAACCTGGAAGTGCCATCAGCTCCCAGGTGCTTTCCTCTCTACAAACAGATGGAAGCCTTAGAAGTCATTCTTGCCAAGGTGAAGGCCCTCAAATTCACCCATGAGAGGCTGGTGCACAGGACAGAGTACTGGACTACACTGCGTGTAGCTTGGACAACAAAGGAGGATCCACGCTACCAGGCCTGGTACATGAGGCTAAGTTACCTTCAAGCAGTGTCCCATTGGCTATGAAGAAACTAAGATCAAGAGAATACTATGTCCAAGGTCACTCAGAGAGTTAACAGTCAAGTTGGGACTAAACCTGAGTTAGGCGATTCCCCCTGTGTCTCTAGCTAATCCTCATTGGTTCATGCATGTGAGATCAGTGTAGTGTCACCACAGACTACTAGCAACATGGAAACTGAGACTATAGCCTATGGAGGCACTCGCACCATGCTGCATTTCTGTGTGCAGAATAAGGGTTAAACTACGGCATGTGGTTTTAGTATGAAAAGTGAGCAATATCCTATCATTTCAGAGCAATAAGCAAGGGCCAGGCCCATCTGACTATTCAGAAGCTGCTGCAGCCTGTCCCCAAAACTCACCTCGGCTCACTCAGATGACACAACAACCTGAGAAGATTGTTCCCTGGTGAGGTCTACTTTTGTTGACTAATAATGCAGGCCAAAGCTGGTCCCAAAGGGGAGGATGGCATATCTCACCACTCAGCGCCTGAAGGGAGGCAGCCAGACCTGCCAGGCCTCGGTGGACAATGACACCAGAGGCTCCAGGGCATCCCTACACCAAGGGGAGGTCACAATAGGGTTGCACATCTCTACAGCACCCATCACCATAGGAACTACAGAGAAATAGAATATCTGGTTTCAAGAATCTGGAAGTGTGTCAACCATGTGTTGAGTATTTAAAATCTAAGCAGTCCTTTCTGCCTACTGAAAATATGCTCTGCCTGGGAAATGGCAGTACAATGGATAGGAAGTATGTTAACATAAACTTCTTATAAGATTAGAAACTCCACAGGAAAGGTTTGGTCAGTGGAACAAAGTGGCTCCTGCCTCTCCCTCTGGGCGTGTGAGGGATCTCACACGTCCCCACAGCCCCGCAGAGTTAGGTGTTACTCCCAGGCTTCTTCTCAGCGACTGCCCAGACTCTGGTGGGGGCTGGATAGGGGGGCGAGGAAAGAAGCCCAGACCAAGAACCAATAACTCCACGCGGCTGGCTCATCCCACACAGGCTTGTGGCTGCGGTGGCAGGGGACTAGCCGCAGCAGCTACTGGACTCCTCAGAGCAGGAGGGTCGGCTTTCTCGGCCCTACCAGCCGGCCCTGCCTACACCCAAGGAGTGGTAAGGGGAGCAGAGCAAATCAACCTGCTTCCATCTCACCCTCGGACTCCCTGTCTTATTGAACAAGGCACCAGGAGTTCCTAAGAACGAGGGTCCTCAACTGTTTTCCTCCCTCAGTATACAGGACCTGATCTGCACACGAGCAACAAGGAGTAGCCAGGGGCTGGAGGGTGGAGAAAACCTATTGCAAGCAATGGGACATTCCCAGCAGTTAGCCATGACAGCAGCCCTCTCTTCTACCTTAAAAAGCCTTTCAGAATGAGAGCTGACTTACCCAATCAAGCTTATTTTTTTTAAGACAAAGCATTCATAAACTCCCTTGTTAGTAACAAATTACTTAGAACACCTCATAACCACACTTAAGGGCAGAAAATCAAAGAGACACAGTGATTACTTAGCAAAATGACCTTAAACTAGCTTTCTAGGAAAGAATTCTAGATACTCCAGCTCAAGGAAGCCTTCCAGGATTGAAGAGGAAAGACAGCACATCACCATGTATACTCTGCCTAGACGTGCGCAGTTTCCGCAGCCATGCTCCTCCCTCTCCTCACCAGGATGGAATTCCTGGGACAGGGCCTCCCATCACAACAGTCGCTTGGCAGTAATTCAGTATCTGCATAAATGCCATATGTGACTATTAATTTAGATACTAATTTAAGTATTTGTAGTAATATATATCCTATGACATGGAGACCAAATCCCTCCATCTAAAAGGTTCTAGAAGATGAGTTCAACAAGTCTAATAGCAGACATATGCAAAAAAGTCCTTTCTGCACAGCACAATACCAGTGTGCTCATACGACACACAAGGAGTTGAGGCAGTGTACTGAACTGCGTGATGATTGCTAGAGCCTGACTCACGGTGGGCACCCAACAAATGTTAACTGAGGTGAGCCCAGCGACGAGAGAATCTACTGGCCACACAGGTGGAGAGGCAGCACCTGGCTGTGGTTAAGGCACAGGCTCTAGACAGGCACAACTGACAGCAAACCCTGGTTCTACACATAACCAGTTGAGCGGACTTGAACCAGCTACTTAATTTCTCAGAGTCTCTTTCTTTATCTGTAAAGGATAGTAATAACAATTCTGCAAGGTAGGGATGAGAATTAGGTGAGATTAATGATCTATAAAACTGTGACATGTTATGTTGATTAATAAACTAAAGAAAATGCCACTTAAATATAAAATTGACAAAGGCTCCTATATACTTTCAAACAAGAAACAGAAATACCACTGTCTCCATGAAAAGCCCTACAGGCCGCAGCAAGTCTACTGAGTTGAAGGCTCACCATGAAGAACATACATTTTCATTCTAACAGCACTAGATACCAGGAAAGGAACAGAAAAATCTTGGAATATCTAGCCAAATACATTTTGCAAAAGACCTAAAGGAAGATGATCGATCACCTTAGTCCAATTCCTCCAAGGAGACCCTGAACATGAGTTAGGTGAAGGACCCTCCATATTACCGAGAGTCAGGATGGGGGACAGGGCACACTTCTTGTTTTGTTTCTTTAAAGAAATTTATCAGTATAAACAAAGGCTTTGGTAACTGAAAAATTTACTTGATCTTGTGACAAATCTCATCTACATTTTTATCTCATAACAACCAATCCCCAACCTAATGTTTCTCAACTAGGGTCCAATGTGTTCCCCAGGGAACATTTGGCAATGTCTGGAGACATGTTTAGTTATCACAACTGGGGGATGGAAGTATACTACTGGCATCTAGTGGGTAGAGTTCAGGGGTGCTGCTCAATATCCTACAGTGTACAGAGAGCACACACACCCCCTTCACCATCACAAATAATCCAGCCCAAAATGTCAAAAGTGCCAAAGTTCAGAAACCCTATTCCACCTCAGAAGCAGTGCTAAGGCAGTTCAAAAAAGGGCATGAATCTAAACCTCTTTCATCCCTTTATCAATTTACAGAGACAAGATGAGATTTGTTTTGGCACTATGTTTCAAACTGTTTGTTACGCCTTTGCCAAATACCCTTCACAGAGATTTCTGGGAAAACTGAATGTCTACCAGAAAACAGAAGAGGCTCTTAGTAGGTGGGGCAACTCGGCACTGCCCACAGATGACAATGAAAAGGGTCAGTACCTTCCTGGGAACAGGCCCCATGTGGATCACTGGAGGCTAAACATCCAAAGCAAGCTTAGTAACAAAGCCAGGCAGGGGTGAACCCCCTGACAGAATGTGTTTACTGACTTCTTTGTGAGATAGAACATGAAACTGGGAGAAATCTAATTATCATCAAAGCAGGTAAAACTGTGGGCCGCCCCATCCTGCCTCAGCCAGAAAAGCTTCCCTATTCCTTGCTATATTTCCTCCCCACCTTGCAAAAAAAAAAGTTGTGCCACCTCTAAAAATAAGGTCTAAAAACCAATGTTAAGTGATGATATTGGAGGTCTGATATTACATTAAGAGCAACCTAAGTAATCCTTTTATGATCTATTATAGCAATTGATCCAGTTATAGTATTTATTTGTTTACATGTTTATTTTCCAGATGACAGTTCATTCATCTTTGTCTCCTATTCCCCAACATGGGGCACACATTGAATCAGGGTTTGTTCACTGAATGAATGACTTCCAGAATGTGAGGTATTCTCAAAATCGAGCAGACTGGGCATGGCGTGGCTTATCCCTATAATCTTAGCACTTTGGGAGGCCAAAGTGGAAGGACTGCTTGAGGCCAGGAGTTCGAGACCATCCTGAGGAACATAGTGAGACCCTATCTCTACTGACACTCCTGCATGTCTGCATCTGTGAAAAACTTCTGTATCCCCCGCAGTTGTCCTTAGAACCTGGATTTCACAACAGCAGCAGGGTCTCTTCATGTCTGTTCCCCTAGGGAAGGGGCCAATCACAAAACAGCAATAGCACACAGCTTCATAACAAGCCCACATCCTGTCTCTATGCACATTTTAGAGTAAATACACCAAGGCATTAGGTTATCATGATCATAAGAGGAAATGCTACAGTTATCACAATTTACTGAAAAGAAAAAAAATGCAAAAAATCCCAGCAGTTTGCCACCGTAAAACTCAATAACTCCTGTTCCATCTTTTCCAGTGAGGCAGTGCCCACGAACTAGGTGCATTAAAGTTTAATCCTATAATTCCCAAGAGTTGCCCAGAACTAGTCAAACATTATCCCCATTAATCATTATCCAGAGGAAATTCAAGTAGTCCAGAACATCAACTATTGACTGAGGACATGATTAGGCAACAAGGAATGAATAACTTTAGGAAAAAGCAGACAAAATGGGGAGTGTCCAATAGTTTATAGGCCAGAAAAGTCAGAGAAGCAGCCCCCCCAGTGCTGTGAGAGCTATACTCAAGCCTTTTTCAAACAAAACCCTACACCAAGGCCGGGCGCAGTGGCTCACGCCTGTAATCCTAGCACTCTGGGAGGCCGAGACGGGCGGATTGTTTCAGCTCAGGAGTTCGAAACCAGCCTGAGCAAGAATGAGACCCCGTCTCTACTAAAAAATGAGAAAGAAATTAACTGGACAACTAAAAATATATAGAAAAAATTATCCGGGCAAGGTGGCACATGCCTGTAGTCCCAGCTACTCGGGAGGCTGAGGCACGAGGATCGCTTGAACCCAGGAGTTTAAGATTGCTGTGAGCTAGGATGATGCCACGGCACTCTAGCCCGGGCAACACAGTGAGACTCTGTTTCAAAAAAAAAAAAAAAAAAAAAAAACCCAACACCAAAGGCCAATATATAAAGCAAGTAAATGGAGCTTCCATGGTTAAAGCGAGGAGTTGGGGAGAGGGAAGGCCAAAGGAGCTCAGGAGCTCAGCTCCTCCAGTTCCTTTAGGGCCCCTGAGCTTGGCCAAGTTTGCTCAGCTGTGGTGTAGGGGAGCAAGGACACTCAATTAAACAACCGGCCACCATTTCCACTGCATATGCTAAGTAACCAATAGCTCTGGGCAGGGTCTTTTAGGCCTGTATGTCAAAAGCAGCAGTGGGAAGCTGGTCCTGGATTAGCCACTGTTCCCGGACATGCCCAGGACTTTCGGGCTGCTGGGCCAGGGCTTCTCTTTCACACCTTGTTTCCAATAGTCTAACAGGTCCTTGAAAACTTCATGACCTTCCAAAAACCATGTGGATTCTGTGTCTTCAACTCATCCTATCCCCAATATTCATACTTAGCTCTAACCCTAAGTATGGACAGGTGGATACACTAACCAGCCACATGGGACTGTAGGGTCCTGAGGGCAGACCTTGAGCCTTGAACACCTCTGCCTCACCCACACTAGCCAGTGAGGGTGCTGTGGCCTCGGCCAGTGCCCTGTCTCCTAGGAACCAGATTAGATCACTGCCTACCCCTGGGAACATGCTGTCCTTTGGACATGAACTCATGCAAGTCCCATGACAGCTGGTGTTTGGTGAAAGGCTGTTTGTTTACAAAGGGATATCCTAGGGTTTCTGTCTTCAATCTTCTACTCAAATACCTCCTCATCTGAAGACACAAAATCAGAAAAGTATACTTCTGAAGACAGGAAGGAAGGGTATTTGTCAGAACAATCCTTGCCTTTTTTGGTTGCAAATCTCTTTGATAATCAGATGAAGTCTTTAGATTCTCTCTCCAGGATGATCACTTATTAAAAAAAAATGCTTCCTGTGACATTCCAGGGCCACCACATGCTCTCACAGTTCATCTGTGGACCCAGCATTTCAGGTTAAGAATCCCTGTTCTACAAGGAGTCTCTTTATGAATGACATTCTCTTTTTGTGGGTAATGTTTTTAGCAAGGCCCCTGAGTGGTCTAAGATGGATTTCCCCTTTCTTTGGTTTCTCTTTCTTTCTTTTCTCTTCCTACTCTGTCATTTACCTAACGCTGATGGGTTTAGCGCAGGTTCTCCTAGCTTCTCCACTTCTCAGCTCTTTAACTTCCCCTAACCTCCCAAAACACTGAGTGTCAAAGTGACAATCATAAACCTCATAAAGTATTTTTATTGTTTTGGGTCTTCCCAAGGTAACAGCCAACTCCTAGTGAACAAGGACTACGTTGGGTTTGTTGTTGTTTTTGCACATTCCCTCAGTGCCAATACTCTGTACACCTTAGAGGCTCAATACAGTACACTTGGCCCTCCGTATCTGTGGGTTCCACATCCATGGATTCAAGCAACTTTGGATCAAAAATTCAGGAAAAAAATCTGTACCTGTACTACACATGTACAGACTTTTTTCCTTGTCATTATTACCTAACCTATACAGTATAACAAAATTTACATGGCATTCACATTGTGTTATGTATTACAAATAATCTAGAAATGATTTAAAATATACAGGAAGATATGCATAGGTTATATGCAAATATTTAATACTACACCATATTCTATAAGGGACTCGAGCATCCATGGATTTTGGTACGCTGGGGGGGTGCTAGAACCAATCCTCCACAGATACCCAGGGATGACTGTGTGCTTGCAAAATGGTTGATATTACTGTTTCTTCATCCTTCTACCTTTAGGCATTTGCACTTGAACAGGCTGACTCCTTTAAAATTTGGGCATATGCATTAGTGTGATATTGTGATTTATAATAAATGATATATATACACATATATATTTGGTCTTTGCCCCCAGTTTCTGACACAGAGCTCCTAAGAACTTTGCAATTTCCCGAGTGACAGCAGCTCTGGCACAAAGCTCCTAAATCCCTTAGTATTTCCTGGGTAATAGGAGCATCTTTTGTTCTAATAAAGCAACTCTTGGTGGGCTCCTGGGGAACCAGGAGAATCAACCAGGCAATTAGAGGGGGTGGAACTGAAAGAAGTTCCAACTCCACGTAACCTTTTGGGAGGGGAGAGGAGCTAAAGGTTGAGTTGATCACCGATGTAATCAGTCATGCCTATGAAATGAAGCCTCCATAAAAACCCAAAGGACAGAGTTTGCATTAGCTTCTGGATAGCTGAACACATGGCAGTTCCTTCCTTAACATGTGAAAGTTCCAGAGAGGGCACAAAGCTCTACGCCCCTTCCCGCTTGCCTCGCACTATGCGTCTCTCCCATCTGGCTGTTCACCTGTAACCTTTTAAATATTCTTTATAATAAATAGATAAATGTAATATGTTTCCCTGAGTCCTGTAAGCCACTCTAGCAAATCAATTGAACCTAAGGAGTGGGTCATGAGAACCCTGATTTATAGCTGTAAGGTCAGAAGTGTAAGTGACAGTCTACTGCTTTCAGCTGGTATGTGAAGTGAGGGGTAGTCTGTGAGACTGAGCCCTCACCTGTGAGATCTGGCCCTATCTTCAGATAGATAGTGTTGTGATTTAATTGAATTAGGAGACAAACAGCTGGTATCCACTGGAGAAGTGTTTGGTTTGTGGGGAAACAACCCCCACACATCTGGTGTCAGTAATATTGTGTTGAGTGACTGTGAAAGTGGAGCAGGAAAAACATTGTGTTTTCTGGGGTGTTTTTTTTTTTTTTTTGCCTATCTTAAATAACTGGAAAAGCCATATGCAAAGGCAGAAAAGCATGACCTACTAACAGCTAGTCACCCCACATTTTTTTCCTTTTGGGTCCGCTACTATGTCTTTTTATAAACACAAGTCTTAAAAAGCAGGACAAACATGACATTGAGCACAGACATTTGGAAATTTGGCGGAGACTGATACCCAAGCGTATAGTAGAGGAATGGAATGGTTTTTTAAAGTTATTTTCTAATTAGTGGGATACCTGCTATTATTAAGCAAAGAGTAGGCCTGACTATCCTTCCTATAGAAAAAGAAGGGAGTGAAGGTTTAACGTCTTCTAGACAGAAACGGGAGGACGGCCCAGGCCCCACTTCACTATGTTTGCTTTTTTTGTTTTTGTTTTGTTTGAGACAGAGTCTTGTTCTGTTGCCCAGGCAGCTGGAATGCAGTGGCACCATCATAGCTCACTGTAGCCTCAAACTCCTGGGCTCAAGGTATCCTCTTTCCTCAGCCTCCTGAGTAGCTGGGGCTACAGACATGTGGCACTATGCCTGGCTAGATTTTTCTATTTTGGGGGCAGGGTACAGGGGGGGGCGGTCTAACTCTTGCTAAGGCTGATCTCAAACTACTAAGCTCAAGCGATCCTCCCACCTCGGCCTTCCAGAGTGCTAGGATTACAGGCGTGAGGCACCGTGCCTGGCCTATGTTTGCTTTTTCATCTTCCAATCGAACACTACTATCTAAACCTCTCTTGAAACCCACATTCAGTTTTGCTTTTTTTTTTTTTTTTTTTTAGACAAGGTTTTGCTCTGTTGTCTGGGCTAGAGTGCAATAGCATTATAGCTCACTTCAACTTTAAACTCCTGGGCTCAAGGGATCCTCCTGCTTTAGCTTCCCAAGTAGCTGGGACTACAGGTGTGCCTCATCATGCCCAGCTAATTTTTCTTATTTTTTATTGAGAAGAGAGCTTGGTATGCTGCTCAGGAGATTCTTGAACTCCTGGCCTTGAGTGAACCTCCCACCTTGGCCTCCCGAAGTGCCAAGGTTATAGGTGTGACCCCTGGACCCAGCCTGCTCATTGATTCTTCTCTGTCCTACCCTCCTCCACACTGCTATGGAAATAGTTCCAGGTGACAACAGTTCCTCCGTAGCAGCACATGGGGTCTTGCCAGAGAGAACAGCAGATCAAGTATCTATGGAAGGGGATGGCTACACTTGGGCAGGTGACATTACATATCACCATCAACAAACACTTATCATGCTTATGGACTCTGTGACTACAAAGAGGACTAAGATCTTGTTCTGGACTTCAAGTAACTTTCAACCTTGAGAGAGAGAGGTGGAAAAATAAAAAGATACACAACAGGCCGGGCACGGTGGCTCACGCCTATAATCCTAGCACTCTGGGAGGCCGAGGCGGGCGGATTGTTTGAGCTCAGGAGTTTGAGACCAGCCTGAGCAAAAGCGACACCCCGACTCTACTAAAAATAGAAAGAAATTAATCGGACAACTAAAAATATATAGAAAAAATTAGCCGGGCATGGTGGTGCATGCCTGTAGTCTCAGCATGCACCACCTCAGCCTCGGGAGGCTGAGGCAGTAGGATCGCTTGAGCCCAGGAGTTTGCGGTTGCTGTGAGCTAGGCAAAAGAGTGAGACTCTGTCTCAAAAAAAAAAAAAAAAGATACACAACATAACAAGGCACACCATTCTATTATATAAATACCAACTGTACAGTACATAAAATAGTGCTAAAGATAGAGCCTTATATTCTAGATTTTCCAGAACAATTCTTATTTCACATGTCCCATCCCACCAATTCCTTCAGTACATCTGTATGCTCAGACCATGGCATGTGTTTGGCATAAAAAATATGATCATCACAGCTACTTGTGAGGCAAGCCAGCCCACTAGATTAACTAAAATCAGGATGGCATCATGATACCAGATTGTTTGAATCATACTAGCACCTTCCTGCAGCCCTAGTACAGCGCTTTAATAGTAGCCCCTCAAGTAATTGTGGGATTGATACTAGACGCAGTAAAACCAGAGTCGTCTTAGAAAGTTCATCAGGAGAAAGGCAAGGAGCTGAGAGTATTTAGAAAAAGTCAGGCATGCTGGGTACGAGACGCAAGTCTCTATTATGCCATTCTTCCCCACAGCCCTTATAAAATTACTGAGAACTATGACAATAATTAGGCCTCCGATACTCCTGGGAAGGAAACAAATCTATTCATGTGATGAAAATTAATTTTTCCCCCACTTGGTTGGCCTCTGGCATACAACTGACAGCACAGCTATCACCATACAACAATCGCGTCTTTCTTCTTCTGCTGTCCCCTACCTCATGTATCCTGTTCACTTACCTATTTTTCTTGCCAATCCATTTCCTCCTCTGTCCAGCTTGTGCTTTAGACAAGGGGATCCCAAACAAGAGTCACCTGGGAAACTCTAAAAACACAAAGTCCCAGTCCCAGTCCCCAACTTACTAAAACAGAAAGGTTTGGAAACCCCTGTCTTAGATCATTAAGCAGCATTCAAAGGCATCCATGAAACTTAAAAAGACCTTTTTGCACCCTTCCTTTTGCTCTCCCTTTGCTGCAACAATGGGTCTGGTCATCACCTGTGGCATATGTATCACACTCTGTAAACCTCTATCTTGCTTTTGCTCTACAATCCTATCTTTCTCTCTTCAATAAACCTCATTTTCATGTTGGCCTTAAAAAGAAAAAAAAAACTAAAAGAAAACTTCTGATGATCTTGATTGTCTTCTTTGGTGGACTTTTTTTTTTCTTTTTGGTAGAGACAGAGTCTCCCTATGTTGCCCAGGCTGGTCTTGAACTTCTAGGCTTAAGTGATTCCCCTGCCTCAGACTCCCAAAGTGCTGGGATTACAGGCATGAGCCACCATGCCCGGCCTATCAGTTGACTTTAAAATGTGTAGTACAATGAAAGACAACATCTTATGATAAGGAAAAGTAAAATACATAGTGACAACATTGGCAACTCAGTGGTCACCAAAGTGAAATTTCTTCCAGTATAAAAGACCTCTCTCTATAGGCTGGTCCAGTGGTAGTGGGCTATCAGAACTTATTAACATTAGTGTCACTAAAGTTGGTATTCAACCCCCTACTGCTAAATCTGACTGGCTTTAAAAAAAAAAGACCTCTATATAAGCAGTTATATTAACTGTTTCAATTAAAGATTCACCTCCCCTACCCCAACCCTTGTTGTTCGCAGAATTAACTGGTAATGGCAGTGCTTCTCAGCGGTACAAAAATATCCTGAGAAATCATTCAGATAACAACAAAGGCAGAACTTTCATTATGTCTTTGCAAACACAAACCTATAGATATAATAGAGTTAAAAAGCAGATAATCTTCACTGTGCTGTAAACAAAAAAGATGTGATCCAGACCTCTTAATTCTCCCACCAGCTATCAGAAAAAAAGACTGCGTTAAATGTCTATTTATAACTTCTTAGTTAACTATGGCCAGTAATATAAAGAAGTAATTTATAGTTCCAGTTTTTCATCTTTCTCTCCAAGGAGGTACAAGCTGAATTCTAAATTTTACACTGAAATACCCCATTTTACAATTCCAATTTTCAAAAAGATTTTTCCCCTAGAGGAGTGATAATTCCAGTTTTTGGTGCAATCCTGATGCAGAGCCCAACTGTCCTGTGAAGATAATCAGCTATTAAAAGGAAATCCCCCAAAAATGAAGGCAGCCGTGGCTGTCCAGTTTTGTAAGTTTTCAACAGACTTGATGAGGGGTGAGCTAAAGGCAATGAACACTTTACTTTTTGTAACTCATCTTGTTGGCACTGTCATTTCTAGAGTGTCTCATATTCTTCACTCTGGTACCTCAACAGTATCCCAACTTACAGGCACAAGCAAAGGAAAAAAGGAAATCAAGTCAGACAATGAAGGAATCACAGGATTTCCCTCTTCATATCTCCAGATACATGAGGTCATTCAGTGGGCGTGGGAATTACCAATGCCCCACAAACTCCCACACCCTCACCAGTGTTGACCTAGGTACAGTATTTGAAAACGTTTTCCAGTTTCACCAAGTTAACTTATAAATACCCTATTAAACTGTGAATTCCTGGCAAGCAGATTGTGTCTTCGGATATTTCTTGAAAAAGCTAATGAAGAAACCACAGATTTACTAACTTATATTTCTTATCCTCTTTCCCAAAGAAATACTAAAATTTGGAATAAGGAAGTTAAAATTTTAATCAAAACACACTAGTTAACACCATACCAAAAATTCAAAAGCATAAAACCAGTGAGCTCATTTCCTTCTACTTGAGAGGACAGTTTAAGGGGGGGGATGGGAGGGTAGGAAGACATCTTAACATAATCCATTTCCAATCTGGGCAATTCCATCTAGGAAACAGCACCGGATCTGGAAGCAGACCACCAGGTTCATAATCATCTGTGCCATCTTCTTGGCTGTGGGATGTAGGTCAAGTCACTTAAGCTGGTCTCATCATTGACCGCATTTTACACGTGGGAAAACGATCAGTTCACAAGGTTTTGGAATGGGCTAGGAGGGAGAGGGCTTCCTCAAGTGGAGAGCGTTATACAGTGTTTTCAACCTTCTCTGGTTTATAGCCATCAACGTAACACAATAAGGATGAACAGCCACAGCCCACAACAACTGGTTCATCAGAACCAATTTAAATGGCATGACACAGACGGGGCCTTGTGCAAAGACTGTACAACGCAGTCCCCTGGCAGCTTTTACGGGGCACACCTAGGGGACTGTGCATAGGTGAAAGGTCAATTCCTTGTCCAAGCTAACCGGCTGCTCCTACAATTGATTCCTCCCAATCTGGCACTCTGCTCCAAGGCGCACCAGGGGTCACTCACGAAGTCACGGCAGTGATTCAAGGGACACTTCCGAAAAAGGTGAGACACTAGAAGGAAGGGCAGAGTCCCAGTCAATGCCAACAGTCTCGCGAAGCCGCCACTCCGGGCTCCAATCTCGGAGGCTCAGGGCAGATCCGGTCCTCCCGGGCCCCGTGGCAGAGGCTACAACCCCTGCTGGCAACGCCAATTCCACCGGCTGCGACCCCAGGGGTCACCTCGCCAAGCACACTCGTGTCGCTGGGAAGGATGGGCCCAACGGGGACACCCAAGGAGCCGCTCAGGCCTCCCCGGGACCCTGATGAAACGTCTTCTAGCGAGCGGCGCCTGGGGTTCCGCCCTCACCTGACAGCCCCCTCCAGGCCAGTCCTCATCCTCCCCGCTGGGTCCCTTCCGTCGCCTCCTTCCCCACCTCACCTGGTCTCGGCCGCCCCCCGCCCGGGTCTCCCCTCTGGCCGGCGCCGAGGGCGCAGCGGGCTGCGGCCCGGCCAAGCCCAGTTCGCGAGGGCCTGGACCGGGTCAGAGCCCGCCGAGGACCTGGCCCGAGGAGCCGGGAGGAAAGCAGGCCCAGGAGGGCGCAGCCCGCTCACCTGCCGCAGGTCGGCTCCGCGCGTCCGCCGGGCCCGTGTCAGCGTGCCCGTCAGCGACTCCCTCAGGCGCCGCCGCCGCAGCCGAGTAGGCGGGCGCGAGGGCGGGGCGACGTGGGCACGCAACGCGGGGCGGGGCCTGATGCGGCCACGCCCCCTGAAGCCACGTGGCTTCTTTCCCTGGGCACCAAGGCGTTGGAGACCAGCCTGGGCTCAGCTGGCGGGACTTGAGAAGCTTCAGAATGAATGCTAGTAATTAGCAAGAGCTACGCACTTTTCTTGCCCAAAGTCCTTTCATTCTCTTACATCCGTTCAGTGATGGAAGAAATCGGGTTGTCAACTTTGACACCTCCCTCTGGGTCACTTGCCAGTGCCAGCCATTGACCAGTCCTGTGCAAGGGGCAGGGGGGCCACTGCAAAACCTCTCTGCTCAGTCCCGCCCTGCTTCCAGCCTTTTATCTGGTCTCCCTGCATTTCCCTTGCCCCATTCTTCCAACAGCAGCCACAGGATCTTTTAAAAGCCCTTATCAGATAGTTACCTTCTCATTGCTTAAAACCCTCACAGCACCCTGTTGCTCCACATTCATCCTTGGCTTACTCTTGCTAGTCCTCCCCGCCCTTCACCCATCAGACTGGACGATGCCACCACCTCTTCAGGCTCATCTCCTGCTGGGCTCCACCTGCCCTTTCTGTTCCAGACACACCGGCTTCCGATTGTTTCCTTAACCATCTGACTGACTACAGATTACATGATTGGTAATAGCCAGTGATGGCAAAGGTGTGTTGGCAGTGTTGGTGACAGTTATTGGGAAAGAGGTGTCCATGGAAAAAACAAGTTCCGCCAAAATATTTAAAGAGGTTTATTCTGAGTCAATATGACTGACTGTGACCTGGAGCTTCGCAATCTCAAGAATTAGGGAAAGTGTGCCCGAGCCAGCTAGGTTAGCTTTTGGTTTTATACATTCACTGAGACAGGAATTACAGGTAAAATCGTAAATCAATGAATGGATGGTATACATCAAAGTTCAGCCCCAAAAGGCGGGACATCTCAAAGTGGGGACTTACAAGTCATAGGTAGGTATAAGGGATTCTGGTTACCCTGACCCTGGGAGGCTACACTCAATTGAACCTGAGCACCAGGGCCGGCTCCAGGGGCGTGAGTACCCATGCACTTGCACAGGGCCCCATGCTCAGAAAGGTCCCCTGCTCAGAAGGGACCATGCTTGGTTAATGCTCTGCTGTCACTGTCTTGAGATTCTTAATGATTTTTTTTTCCTCTCTCTTTTTTTTTTTTAAGTAGAGATGGGCTCTCGCTGCTGCTGCTCTTGGTCAGGCTGGTCTTGAACTCCTGACCTCAAGCAATCCTCCCACCTCGGCCTCCCAGAGTGCTAGGATTATAGGCTTGAGCCACTGCCCCTGGCCAAATTCTTAATAATTTTTGAACAAGGGGCCTCAAGTTTTCATTTTGCACTGGTCCTGCTGGATACCTTCCTGTTTGGCTCTATTTCATTAAAACAGAGATCTCCAAATATTTGATTTTGTGGTTTAACTCTATGCAACTGAAGAAAAACTTTATTTTTATCAGAGTAATACGTGCTTGGGTTCCATATGGTAGGCATTTATTGAGTCCCTACTATGTATGTGCTGAACATTGTGCTAGGAGGGAGAGAGACAGAGAAGGCCAGCTCTAAGGAAGCCCTTGGTCTAATATGGTAGACAGACGGGAGTGGAATGGGAATAGTTAGCCCAGCCTAGGGGTCCAGGAGGGCTTCCTGGAGCAGTTGATGGTTAAGGAATGAGCAAGAATTAGTCCTGTTAAAGGTGTTGTGAGGATATTTCAGGCAAACTGCAGCAGTCCCAGCAGAGGCGTAACTAAAAGTACGTTATGCAGGAGACTACAGAGATGTATGCAGAATAAATACACAAACAATATTTTCACTTGTAAATATAAACACAAGTAAACACCAATGTATATTTATTAAAATAATAAACATGCATTTTATAATAAATAGAGATCAATATTTTACATAAATAAGAAACACATAACGTTGTGGGTTATCCCGACCACTAGGTTATAAGGTCAGGAAAAGAGCGACGGTTTTAGTTTGATTTCCGCTGTAACAGCAGTGCCTCCTCGTCATTTAGACAGTCAATCAGCAAATTTTTGAGTGTTTACTTTGCTCCAGGTACTATTTTGGGCGCTAGGAATCAGCAGTGAGCACGAAGCACTTACTCCGGAGAAGCTGACGTTCCTGGGGGTGGGGTGGGGGTCCAGACCAATACATTTTGGGATGAATGAATAAGAAACTGAACGCTCCCATCATGCCAGCAGTAAGTTTGTTGGAGAGGCTTGACAAGGGCATATTTGAGTTTAGGATGAACACAAAGAAATCTCACATTTCTGTTAAAAACAATTGAAACGCATTCGAGTAGCAGCACCTGCAGAAGTGAGTGAGGCATAGAAGAACTCCAACAGACAGGGGCTCAGAGGGGAAGACTCAGGCACCTAAATTTAACCCGATTCAGATGTTCCTGCAAGCTAGAGAGGTCCCTTTTCCCCTTCTGCCCGTTGTCGCCCGCGGCAGGCAGCCCAGAGCGTCCCCATCCGGCACACCCGGCTCAGGACCGCTCCGAGCCGGTTCGCTCCGCAGGCACTCGCAGCGACCTCTGCGCCGGAAGCGGGTCCGGGGCGGGGCGGGGCGGGACGAACCATCGGCCACGCGGGGAGGGGGGGGAGGAGGAGCGAGTCGCTGTCCTCCCCTGCGCGGTGGGCTCGGCCGCAGATCGCCCGGCCGCCCCGCCCATGGCGGACAGGAAGCTGGTGGTGGTGTTCGGAGCCACAGGTACGCGGGGTCCGGAGGGCGGGCTGCGGGCGCTCGGACCCCACCGGGGCGGGAGCTGGCCGCAGGAACGGGGCGCGGGTCAATTTTGAGGGAGTTTTTTGGTTTTGAGACTGAGTTTCGCTCTGTCGTCCCGGCTAGAGTGTAGTGGCATCATCGTAGCTCACGGCAGCCTCAAACTCCTGGGCTCAAGCGATCTTCCTGCCTCAGCCTCCCGAGTAGCTGGGATTACAGGAGTGAGCCACCCAACCTGGCTGGATTTTGAATTCTTAAAAAATTAATTACTTTAACTTCTTGAAATAGGAGTACTTGAACATGGTACCAGAATTAAATCCCTTTCCCACTCGCCCTGCCACCCCATCCATCACTGTTACCAAGTTTCTTGTATCTTACCAGAGTAGCTATATATATATATATAAGTAGATATTATTTTTTTCAGATGGTAGCATATTATTTTGCCCCACCTATTTTTTCTATATATTTAATATATATTATATAACAGCCTTATTGAGATACAATTCACATACTATATGATCCACCCATTTAAAGTGTACAGCTTATGGATCTCTTTTTTTTTTTTTTGGAAAATTCCAGGCATCTTGCTAATATTGGTTTCTAGTATATTCTCAGAGTTGTTCTGCTACCACCACAATCAGTTTTAGAACATTTTACCCCAAAAAGAAACCCCTTACCCATTAACAGTTACTCCCCATTCTCATCCTCCCCACCAACCCCTGGAAAGCACCAGTCTACTTTTGCTATCTATGGATTTGCCTACTCTGGACATTTCTAGTCCTTTGCTGTACAGTAACGGTACCCATGTAGTTACATCTCCTCACACACATGCAGATATCAGGGGCCTCCTTCCATGCCCTGCAGGGCTTTACCTTTCAGTGGGACTCGCACAGGTTTGACCAGGGATGTCTTTCTGACTCGTCGCAGGTGCCCAGGGTGGCTCGGTGGCCCGCACGCTCCTGGAAGATGGGACATTCAGGGTTCGAGTGGTGACCCGGGACCCTGGGCAGAAGGCAGCGAAGGAGCTGAGGCTACAAGGTGCAGAAGTAGTGCAGGGAGACCAGGATGACCAGGCCAGCATGGAGCTGGCCCTGACCGGGGCTCATGCCACCTTCATCGTGACCAACTACTGGGAGAATTGCAGCCAGGAGCAGGAGGTCAAGCAGGTGAGGGCAGGCGCGAGGGCGTGGGAGGCCGGAGCCAGGAGCAGGGCGTCGTAGCAGCAGCTCCGACTGCCAGGCAGGGCTGACCACTGCAGGCCTCTCTTCACATTTCCGTCCTAGGCTGTGATGGGGGTGGAAGCTGCTGCATCCTTACCTCATGACTTCTGTTTTTCTTTTTGAGATATTATTCACTCACCTTTTTAAAGTATACAATTTAGTAGTTTCTGGCATATTCACAAAGTTGTGCAACCACTACCTCTCTCTAATTCTAAAACATTTTCATCCTCCCAACAGAAACCACGTATTCATTAGCAGTCACTTCCTTTCGCCCCACCCCGCCCCAGGCAATCAGTCTTCTACTTTACGTCATCCAGTGACTTTTTATACTTTCTATATAACCAACTTTTTTGTTGTTTTTTGAGACAGAGTGCTCTGTTACCCAGGATAGAGTACTGTGGCATCAGCCTAGCTTGCAGCAACCTCAAATTCCAGGGCTCAAGCAATCCTCCTGCCTCAGCCTTCCGAGTGGCTGGAACTAGAGGTGCGTGCCACCACGCCCAGCTGATTTGTCTATTTTTAGTAGAGATGGGGTCTCGCTCTTGCTCAGGCTGGTCTGGAACTCTTGGGCTCAAGTGATCCTCCAGCTTTGGCCTCCCAGAGTGCAGGATTACAGGCGTGAGCCACCATGACTGACCAGGATAGTTCAATCATTTGTCCTGGGTTACACAGCTAGTATGCTGCAGAGACTGCTTGGAACCTAAGTAGCCTGTGTGCTTTTTTTTTTTTTTTTTTAGAAAGAGTCTCACTCTTTTGCCCGGGCTAGAATGCAGTGGCGTCAGCCTAGCTCACAGCAACCTCAAACTCCTGGGCTCATGCAATCCTCCTGCCTCAGCCTCCCGAGCAGCTGGGACTATAGGCATGTGCCCCCCATACCCGGCTAATTTTTTCCATATATTTTTAGTTGTCCGATTAATTTCTTTCTAATTTTAGTAGAGACGGAGTCTCACTCTTGCTCACGCTGGTCTCGAACTCCTGAGCTCAAACAATCCACCCTCCTCAACCTCCCAAAGAGCTAGGATTACAGGCGTGAGCCACCGCGCCCGGCCAGCCTGTGTACTTAACTGCTGAGCTATGGTACCTCTGACTCTGAGGGCTCTCCAAGGAAGACGGACGAGCTCTCTGGGCAGGATGCTCTCAGAGCAACAGAGATGGGACGTGTGCACCATCATATGGGCCTCCACGCAGGCCCTCCCCCGCAGCAGACCTGCCCACTCTCCCATATTGCACATGGTGGGCTGTAGTCTAGCATGACCCAAGTGTTGTGGAGAAGTAACTCTAAGAGTCTGGGTGGTAGAAGGCTTCTAGTTTCATGTCAGCAGGTGTGGTGCCCTGTGTGAGCATCATTCCAGAAGACCGGGCCTCCTTAGGGGTGAGTGGGGTCTGGCTCTCAGCCTCAGGCGGTGACTTGGGACACACCTCCTTCCTCTTAGCCCCACGCTCTCTCCTTTCCTACCCACCAGGGAAAGCTGCTGGCTGATCTGGCCAAGCGCCTGGGCCTCCGCTATGTGGTCTACAGTGGCCTGGAGAATATCAAGAAGCTGACGGCGGGGAGGCTGGCAGCAGGCCACTTTGACGGCAAAGGGGAGGTGGAGGAATATTTCCGGGACATTGGCGTCCCCATGACCAGCGTGAGGTTGCCCTGCTATTTCGAGAACCTCCTCTCCTACTTCCTGCCCAAGAAAGCCCCAGATGGAAAGAGCTACCTGCTGAGTGAGTGATCTTCCTTGCGTGCGGTGAGGTGGAGTCCTCACCTTGTGATGCTGTAGGTGTAGCAGAAAGCGGGCTCGTCATCACATGGTTCTGGGCCTGGGCCTTGGCTCCGTCACCTTAGGCCTGGGCCCGAGCAAGTCCTGTAACCCTCCCTGGGCCTTGGCTTCCTATTCTGTGAAATGGGCATAACAGTGACGTTTGCAGGGCAGTGAGATCTCCCAAGATGGTGCACTGTGATGCTCTGTATTTGGAAAGCTTCACAGGAAGGAGCACAGTTGTTGTTACGTTTTTGAAGATGAGGAGGAGAGGATTTGGGTGATGCGGTTCAGTTGTACATTTCACAAAGTAGGAAAGCTCTTTCTTCTCAGTGCCTGCTGGCAAATCTATAAATGGGCTGGATTCCCTGGCCCGGACTTGGAAGGAACCTCACCCAACTTGTGTCCTGCAATGGATGAGAACAGGAGGCCAGAGTGGGAGGGGCTGGTGCCTCCAGCTGGCCAGGCCTCACCCTCTGCATGAATGCCGGCTCACCGGGGCACAAGGGCGCGTCAGCACTGCCAGGGAGCCCCGGGGGCGTCCTGCCCTCCCAGTGAGCAGAGCCTGGTGCTGATACTTCCTGCTCCAGTCTCTGGGATGGAGCTTCATTCCCTTGAGCTCTCTGAGTGATCTGATGCGGCACCTTTCTCTAGGTGAGGATTGCAGGAGCCAAGCACTCCTGGCGCCACACCTGTCTCCTCACTTACGAAACCAGAACCTGGAAGGAGTCATTCATTCATTCATCCATTCTTTATTTATTGAGCATCTGTCGTGGATATGCTGCTCTGGGCTGGCCCAAGTGTCTGGTTAACCAGGATTCCTGTTGATTGAGTTGGTATTTGGAGTCTCCACCCACAGGTGGATATTCCAGCTTCCAGGAAATCAGGATATGACGGAGCACTGCAGGGCGGGTGCCTCCACTTCAGCAGGCCTGTGTGCAGCAGCCCTTTCCTTTCCTTTGTCCGCCGTCTCAGCCCTGGGCCAGGAGGCAGGTCCAGGGTCCTGTCCATGTTCTGGGAATGCAGTGGCCCGCCTGGGGGGCAGCGCCCAGATTCCCTCCTGGCTCCTCTGCTGCCTCTGCGCCACCACAGACAGCAAGGCTGACTGGCGGGAAACCAGCTCTGACCCTTTAGAGGCGGGCTCTGCCCCTGGGACACATGCCAGCTTGTCTCTCTTTACCCCACAGGCTTGCCCATGGGTGATGTTCCCATGGATGGCATGGCTGTGGCCGATCTGGGCCCCGTGGTGCTCAGCCTGCTCAAGACGCCAGAGGAATACATCGGCCAGAACGTTGGGCTCAGCACCTGCAGGCACACGGCAGAGGAGTACGCCGCCCTGCTCACCAAGCACACTGGCAAGGCCGTGCACAACGCCAAGGTGGGCTCCTCCCTCCCCCAGGACTCCGGGCAGCCATGGTCAGGTCCTTTTCTAACTCCCAGTGGGGATTTATGGAGCTGTAGGGAAAGAATGCCTAGGGCTGCCCCACCCCGCTGGCCAAGGTGACTCTAAATTCATTTGTTAATTGTTAACATTTATGTTATGCTGTTCTGAGAGCTAGGGGTGGCCACAGAGTGCAATTTCTGGTTTAAGTGTTCTGACCAAGTAGAGAGAGAGAAAGGTTTCCAGGAGGAGGGGACAGTAAGAGCCAAGGCAGGGAAGGGTGGGAAGCAGGACCTGCGGGCTCCTCTCTGGGGTGCGGGGTGAAGGGAGGGCCAGGGAAGGAGGCTGGAAAGGTGAGCGCAGCCCCTGCCCTGTGTGGCCTGGATCATGGGTGGGAGGCCCACTGTCTCCCTCTCCCTGCTGACCCTCAGGCTTCATGTCCCTACTCCTGGGTGCCTTGTTTCTAATGTCTGTCGTTCCCATTAAGACCTACTCATTAAAATCTGGGAAACACTGGGTCATTAAAAGACACCTGCGGAGCCTGCCCAGACCCAAGCAGAGCGGTAAGGGGCGGGGCTGCAGGGAGTGGTGCGATGGTCGCACTCCTACACTCAGACTCTGGCATCAGCCCTAGACCCACCAGCATGTGGGCTTGGGCACATTCCCTGACCCCTCTCTGCCTTAGTTTCCTCATTTGTAAAATGGGTGTATTGTTGGTATCCCCCTCCTAAGGTTGTTGTGAGGATTAAATGAACTAAGCAGTGTAAAACCTTTCTTAACACCATGCTAGCACCTCGAAAACATGCACTAAACGACCACGTATTAACTTTTTTATAAAAGGCCTGAGCTGGCTCAGGGGATCTGAGGAGTTAGGATTTAGTTCGGTAGGGAAAGCTTTGGTTTTTGAGGAAAGTGATGCAAGCAGAGCTTCAATTTGGAAGGGACTGAGCAGTTTTCATCTCATGATCTTGAAAGAACAGTCTTTAAACCGACCTTGAATGTCAGGTAGTTCATGAGAACAGTGGTGTCTGAACTTTCAGCTTTAGTAAAAAGTTTTCGGACGGCCTCGTAGTGAGAACTGCAGTTGCAACCGAGACACCACCGGCAGCTCTGGGTGTCGCAGACTGGGAGACTCCGACTCACCCAGCATCCCCCTCCACCTCCCCGGGGCGCGGGAAGATGTGGAACATGACAGGCTGCCTCTGCTTCCAGGCTACTCCTGAGGACTACGAGAAGCTTGGCTTCCCCGGGGCCCAGGACCTGGCCAACATGTTCCGTTTCTACGCCCTGAAACCCGACCGCAACATTGAGCTGACCCTGAGACTCAACCCCAAGGCCCAGACGCTGGACCAATGGCTGGAGCAGCACAAAGGGGACTTTGCCCAGCTGTGACCTGCCTGCCTCGCAGCCCCGAGCCATGGGACGGGAGGCAAGGTCATCCTTTCTTGTGTTACCAAAAAAAAAGTGTTTTAAATAAAGCCATTGTTCTCACAGATGGTTTCCAAAAGAAAAGGGATCTGTTTCTGGGACTTGGGTCAGGGTGGCAGTGGGGGCGCCAATAGCATAACAGTCCCCACAGGAGACAGCAAGTGGCTGGGGCTGCAGGGCTCCGTTGGTGACCAAGATGAGTGACTTAAACTCGTGTCTAGGTAAATAGAGAAATGGAGTGTTCTGACCTGCTCCCACCATACTCGGAATCCGGGACGGAGAGGAGCCCCAGCCACCAGGGGCAGTGCCTCTGATGTCCCTGCACACACCTTCACCTCCCGAGAGCTCAGAGCTCATGAAGCCACCTGCTATCTGTTCTTTCAGCTGGGGACAGACTCCAGAGGGGGCAGAGAAGACACAGGCCCACCTCCCTCTCCCTCCTCACCCTCTTGTCCTGGGTGAGGGTGGGGCTGGCTGTGGGCAACCTTCAGAACAGGCTGGAAGAAAGAACAAGCAAAGGAGTGTGACAGAGCTGTGGACCCCAGGGCACAGTCACTGGACTCGGCTGAGCAAAGGTGATGCTGCCTGCTGCAAAGGCCAGAAAGCGAAACCACAGGAGAAACAGTCTGCCTTGCTCATTGTAGAGAAAAGGGGCAGGGCCCAGAGAGAACATGTCATTCCCCAAGGTTCCATGGCAGCTCTGAATTTTAACACATGTAGGGGTTTGCACAAGCCCTGTCACAGCTGTCTTAGTAGCCCACGCTGGCCTCGGGACCCTCAGCCACAAAAATTCAGTTGATTCATTGATTGTCTGGAACATCTCTTTGACAACTTGTCAGCATGCTGGGTCCTATCCAGAGGTCCCCAGCCTATGGTGAGTTGTATAATTATTTCATTATATATTACAAGGTAATAGTTACAGAAATACAGTGCACAATAAATGTAATATGCTTGAATCATCCCAAAACCATACACCCCCACCTGCCCATCTGTGGAAAAACTGTCTTCCATGAAAACAGTCCCTGGTGCCAAAAAGGTTGGGGACCACTGTTATATATGATGTTCACAAAAAAATTATGCTCCCTGCCTTGAGCTTATTTAGTGGGAGAGCCAGATACAAATAAATGCACAACAAATAGTTACAAACTGATATAAGGGCCACAAAGAACAGGATGATCAGGAGGGCTAAAAATACAATAGGAAGCGGGACATTTTTAGGACAGGGACAGCTTCCAAGGAAGGGATGAGTAGGCTGAAGTCCCCAGGGTGGGAAGGAGCCTCCCAGGCAGGGTAAGACGGACAGACTCCAAGTGTGGGCTTCTGAGCCCAACTGGGTCAGGAAGAGAATAGGAGAGGTCATCTGTGTCCATCCCGGGGTGATGCCTGAGTCCCCCAGGCCTGAGGGTGGGAAACACCCTGCCAGTCGTGACTCCTTGTGTCTCCTGCCCCAGTGGCCCACGGTCAGTACCACCCGGCCTTTTTTTGTATTTTTAGATACATCATCTTGGCCAGGTATGGTGGCTCATGCTTGTAATCCCAGCACTTTGGGAGGCCGAGGTAGGAGGATGGCTTGAGCCCAGGAGTTTGAGGCTGCAGTGAGCTGTGATCAGGCTCCTGTATCCCAGCCTGGGTGACAGTGTGAGACCCTATCTCAAAAAAAATCATCTTACAGCCTAGCCCCAACTCAGAGGCTGGTAACGAATGTTGCAGGCCACCTTCTGACTCCCTAAGGGGTTCAGCATGGCAATAATAGTGTCTCTCAAGCAAGAAAACCCACCTTTCTCTTCCGAAGTCTTTCTCCAGACTTCTGCTTTCGGAGGGCAGGACATGAATGGGACTCAGGCTGACCTCTCCAGGAATAAATCTGGACAGGAGACACTGTCCAGCTTCCCAGCACAGTGTCCCCAAGACCTTGAACAGTGCCTGGCCCATACTGAGTGTCCACAGCAGGCAGGCAACAAATGTCTTGTTGATCAAAATACTGGGAAGTATCTGAGATGGGCATAATGTCACTGCAGAGCTTCTTTCCATCAGCTCTTTCCCCGGTCTCTGCCCTGCCTGACCCAGAGAACACCCTCACAGCTCACCCCGTAGGTGGGTTGAGCTGTGCGCCAGGGCTCCCTCCAGCTGTGCCAGGCATCGGAGCTCTGCTGAGAGCCCAGACTAGTTAAACCACAATAAATAAAAATTTTAATGTATAAAGATGCAAAAACTCTGAAATGGAGGGGAAAAAAAAATCTAGCAAGGGAGACAGCGATGGCAGACCTGGTGAGGCTGCCCCGCTCCTTTCTCACGGGATCCCAAAGAAAATGTCACGCCTGAACCCTAGAACATCTGAACGTTGTCTCAGCAGCACTGGGCAGTGGGAGTCGCACCGTCAGTGACCCAGACCCATCAGCGTGCGAGTGTGTGGATGTCACCAGGGGGATGAGGCCAGCTGACCCTCCAGTAAACCCCAGCTAAGTCACCTGCTGAAGGTCGTCTGAACTCTCTCAAGGAAGAAATGACCACAATTTAGGTTTTAAATATCTTTTTGCAGTAGATAATCTTATTTACATTAATACAGAATCATTTTACATTCTTAAATCAGACACTAATAGATGCTTTATTTTAGTGAATTATAAAGGAAAACAGAAAGGAAACTCTCGAGAAGTGTTCTTCATTGACCTGTCTTACAATAGCTCAAGGATCCTGAAACAGGGAAACCGAAACGTGCTACCAGAGAGGCTGGGGCAATGGGTGTCTCGCTCTGGCTGAAGGGTGGGGAACCTTCCACTGCTTAGGCTGTGCGTTCCTTTTCTGAACAAACATTTACACAGGAAAAGACAGTGATTAGCACTGAATAATCTAAACACCCTTTGGAAAATAGACGTCAGCAGAGTATGTGGGAGAACCAAGTCCAGGCTGGCGGCGGTGGCAGGGCTCTGAGTGCCTGCCTGAGGCAGCTGGAGTCTGCCCGGCACAGTGGCCACAGCAGCTGTGGCTCAGCAGAAGGGCAGGAGCCCCACCACGCCTGGCGCAGAACAACAGAACTCAACAGTTGGGGACAGGCGCCGCCCTGAATGAGGCAGGAGGGAAGACGACCGTCCTGACAAGGATCAGCCACCACCCCTGTGGTCAGGAGGGGAACTTCCAGGGACCCTCAGGGCCTTCGTATGTGCCCCCCAGGCCCCCAAGCACCTACCGTGCAGCTGCCTGGTACCTTTGGGAATTAAAAACAAACTCCAAGCAGAGCGACCGATGCCTTGGCAGAACCTGTCAGGGGAGGATGGTGCTGGTGGGGCCTGGGGGCCCCAGGTTCCTGGTGAAGACAATCTGCCAGCAAGGACCCATCCTGGAACCTCCTGAAGGTTTGCTGAGAGGAAAGTAATCACTTCATGACTCGGTGCAGCTTAAGGCTTCATTTTTAAGCTGTAAGGATGGCCTTTAATTTTTAACTAAGATCTCCATCACATTCAATTCCAAATTAGACTTTTAGTACTGCAAGAGTCCAACTGTCTTACTCTGCCTGAGCCAGAAGAGGCTGAGTCACCTACCATGGACAGGAAAGCTCTACCAGCCCTCAGAGTGCTGCAGCTTACTGACCAGGGGCTGTCCCTGTGACCTTTCTGGGGAGAGATGTGTCGTCACGTGATTCTGTTGTTGCAAGACAGTCCAGAAGGCTCTGCAGGCGAGAGCTCAGGGCTGCTGTTCTGGATCCTCCTGTCTCCTAGGCGCTTTGGCCACGTGGAACAGCAACTGCTTCCTGGTCTAGTTTCCAGTGGATCGTTTTCCTGGGACAAGGAGACAAATGGTCACACTTCACTTGACATCCCAACAGAACCCATCCCAGCGAGAAGGCTTCTGTCAATCCCTGGAAAGTAGCTGTGCCCAGAAAGTGAAGAGCCCCAGCTCCCAGGGACGAGCAGAAATGAAAGTGGGTCCCGAGAGCCCACCGTGGGCAAGCACGACTCCCGGCAGCGCCCCCAGACTCCCCCGCCCCGTGCTGCCCAGGCAGGACAGGCAGCTACGGAGCAGGCAGGAGTTGAGGAGATCTGAGTTCTAGGCCTGGCTCTGCTACAATTCACCCCTGTGACCGTGGGCAAGCTGGTCCCACCACTGCAGGATGCAGAGCTCCTGGGAGCTGGTGTGAGGAGGGCTGTGCAGCAGCCCCCCAGACCTCTCCAGGAAGAGGACACAGCAAAGGCCGGTGGCTGCAGCCTGGCCAGCCCTGTGTCTGCTGGCTGCCACAGTGCTCTCCCCATGGCGGAGAGGTCTGGCTGAGTGGAGCCAGATTTGCCATGCCTCATGCTGGCACCACTTCCAGCTCCTCCGGACGGGAGGTGCAATACTGGTAACAGTGAGGGAAAACGGGGATCAGTCCAGAGAGGGGCTTTCCTACCTCGGCTGGGAGATCAGGAGGTAAACATTTTCTTAAGTTTGGAAAGGAATCCCTCCTTGTCCTCCCCAGCCTCACGCCTAGCCTCGCTTCCTGCGGAGCTATCCGTGGTGCCGCCACCTGGGCACAAACAGCAAAAAGAACTGGGGTCAAGGGCACACACCTCCATGTGTCACACCCTAGGTCCCCGCCTACCCCCACGAGCCGCACAAGGGTCTGGCACTCGAGGAGCAACCCAGAGCCACACCAGGAAGAGGGGCCACTCCCATGTTGGCCAGGGCCACCTCCCTGGCCGGAGGACTGAGGAGAGCAGGCCGCACAGAGACCAAGGCTGTCCCAGCTGCTCTCTGAGTCCTGGACTGAACAGCAGAGAAACAAGAAATAGAGACGGACGGTGATCAGCTGTTTCTCTCTGGACAACAGTAACAAAACATAGCCAAGTGCCTGATGCTTCCCAGGCCAGGACATACAGTTTACACACATTAGCTACACAATCCCTAGGGTAACCGTACAGGCAAATTTCACAGATAAAACAAAAAACAAAACAACGCAGGCAGAGTTAGGTGGTTTATCCAAGGTCACAGAGCCAACAAGTGGGTCGGGGCTGAGTCCAGACCTGAGCAGCCTGACCCCGAGCCCAGGCTCTTTACCACCATGCTACTGGCTGTAGGGAGGTAAATCATGTCCACCAAGAGAAGATCCTATTTCTTTCTTTCTTTCTTTTTTTTAAGACCAACCGACCAGATTGTGTGCTGGGTGTGTGCACAGGATGTCTCCAGGACACCCGCAAAGGAATCACTGCCATGTAGAATCCTCTAGCGTGCACACTGCTTGTCTGTCTCAACATCAGCAGGAGTCTGTGTTCCTGAGCAAGCTCTTCCCATCTGGGGCACCTAATCCCAAACGCTCCAGATCAAGGGAAGCTCTTCTGTTGTTTCTTGAGGGCCAAGGCTGAGACTACCTAGGGGAACTTTGCTGCACAGATGTGTATTTTAAAGTTTTGCCAACCACCAGGCAAGGAGGGCAAACCTTTGTTATAACTTAGAATATAGATCTAAACTCAACACTTTAAATGTAGGCCACATTTTTAATGTGCTCAGAGACCTAAGCCATATACAGTGCTTAAAAGAGTAAAGAATGGTGGTCCCCAAGTCTCAGTCCAAATAAGACTGCCTTCCTTAGTGAGAGGCCCAAAGCTTGGGGTAACAGATCCCCAAGAAGGGATGGGCATTAGGCACAGTCCTCTGGGCATAGCACGATCAGAGCCTACTTTGTGTGTCTCCAGGACCTGGGATGATGGCCCGTTCCTCTGGCCTGGCATGCTCTCAGAACTCAGGTATGTTCTCAGAGAGAGAACAGTGCCCTGAGCAAGGACATGCTGAACAAGATCTGGGCAATCGCCAAAGTGGCTAGGGCTGCAGCTGAGCTCCAGGACTCCAAAGAGGAGCTAGGCCCTACACAACACTGCTATGGAGCACCCTACTGCCACGAGGTCATGAGGTCAGGTGTGCCTTTTCTTCGCATCTCCTTCTCTTACGTAAAGCCTTAAACAACAAAAAGGACTCTCCTAATGCAACAGAAAACAGAAATTCCCATCACTCCTGGGACTCCTGAGACAGGGAGAACAAGAGTTTTGAATTATGTCCTTGGTAGGCAGATGGCAAATCTCAGCGTGTGTGCAGCTGAGTCACACTATGAGAGCTACTACTGCCGGAACTTCTGACAGCCACCAGGCATTGTGCCAAAGCCTTACCCACGTGATTTCATTTAGTTATATAAAAACCCTGGGCTCACACCTGTAATCCTAGCATTCTGGGAGGCTGAGGTAGAAGGATCACTTGAGGCCAGGAGTCCAAGACCAGGCTGGGCAATAGTGACATCCTGTTTCTACAAAAGATGAGGAAAAAAAACTTAGCCAGGTGTGGTGGTGCATGCCTGTAGTTCCAGCTCCTGGGGAGGCTGAGGCAGGAGGATGGCTTGAGCCCAGGAGTTTGAGGTTGCCGTGAGCTGTGATGATGCCACTGTACTCTAGCCCCAGCAACAGACACCTGGTCTCCAAAAAAAGAAAAAAAAAAAAATATAAAACCCTATAAGTAGTACTACTGTTCTCTCTAATTTACCCATGAGGAAGCCGAGGCTCAGAGAAGTAAAGTAATTTACTTAAGGCTCCACAGCTAATAATGGCAGAGCTGGGGCCTGAATCACCTGACATCAGAACCCTAGCTCTTAACTACTAGTTAAGGGACACAAAAACACTCAGGAACTTCTGTCACCTTCCTCCCCCACGCCTACTGTCCTTGTCACCCAGAGGGCAAGAAGTGGCTTGTGGCCCATGGCGGATGTACTTGAGCCACAGTGGCCAAAGTCTGGGTAAAAAGGGTATGGGCTCCTTTAGGAGTAAGGTTTACTGACAGGGACATCAGAGGATATGAAGTACTGATTCTGAAATTCATTCTTTTCTTTTCTTTTCTTTTTTTTTTTGAGACAGAGTCTTACTCTGTCACCCAGGTTAGAGTACAGTGGCATCTTCAGAGCTCACAGCAACTTCAAACTCCTGGGCTCAAGGGATCCTTCTGCCTCAGCCTCCCGAATAGCTGGGACTATAGGTGCGTGCAATGACGCCCAACTAATTTTTCTATTTTTAGTTCAGATGGGGTCTCGCTCTTGCTCAGGCTTGTCTCGAACTCCTGAGCTCAAGCAATGCTCCCACCTCAGCCTCCCAGAGTACTAGGATTGCAGGCGTGAGCCACTGTGCCCAGCCCTGAGTCTGAAATTCTAAACCAAATGTTAGCAATCAGCTGTGAGCCAATGTACATTGACAATGAAGTCCACAAATGTATCATTTTCCTCTCTCCCCAACTGCTGATTTCTGAGGACCAGCCTGGGGCAGGAGGAAGGACGTGTCCTTATAGGATGTCCTCAGCACTTAGTGCCTTCTGGTCCATTAGAGGATACAAACGTGAACGCTTTATTTCCAAAGCTTCTTTAAATAAAGTACACATCATTTGCACTTTGGAATAAACAAGAACTGCCCTAAAGGAAGTCCCCTCTAGCTGACAGGGCACTGAACAGCATTTCTGGTTTGCATCTTCGGATGGTGACCACAACAGGAAGGGATGGGAGCTGTTCGGCCAAGCCCAGGCAGAGGCTGAACCAGAAGGTCCCAGGGCCCGCCCCCCCCCCACCCGTGGTCTTCCTGACAAGGGATCACATGCCCATCTTTCCCTCGGAGCACTTCCCAGCCCATGTTTAGGAAAATAAATGAAAATAAGCACAAACAACATTTACCGTGAGCCAACCTCATGTCATACATGGGGCAAGGCGGCAGGACACAAAGAGGAAACATTCTAGTTCACTGTAAGCAGGGATTCCCCATCACAGCTGTTTGATGGCTGCTTATGGGGTGACGCCAGGGGCAGAAAAACTAGATGACATTCATTCCACAAATCTGTATCATTCGTTGAGGCCAAAATGTTTTCTCCACAGTTATACAACTTCTAGCGTTACTAGAAAAGTCTAACGTGTATCTGTGGGTGAAGGTTTTTCAATCCTTGTCCTGCCTTCCTCCATCATACTATATGCTTGATGAGGGTAGAGATCTGGTCTCTCTCTCTGCATCATTTCGCAGCACGCAGCAAAGGCTAAATGAACGTTTGTTTGCAGGAAGAGAGGTCAACAAGAGTCCAGGATCTGACTTCCGAGGAATGCACTGCCTCACAGGTGAAGGCACAGGTCTGAACTCACAGCCTGACTCACCCACAGGATGCGCTGGGAGGCTCCAGCTGCCTCCCACTCTACTTCACTGTCTTCTCCCCTGTCTTCCTCTTGCCTCCACCCTGCATAACGGCGATATCCAGCCAACACTTTCAGCCATGTTGGAGAAGAGAAACAAACAGCCTGGTGCAATCCCCAGGTCACATTGTACTGAAGTCTGGAACATGTTTCCACACTCACAGCTAAACGTACTTATGTGTGTGTCATCACAAGAATTAATGACGATCCAGAAGAAAAGCAGTGAGCCACACTGAAAGAGTCACATAGTAACCTAACCACAGACTGCCCCAGTTCCCTGTGTCTTGCTGACAAGAGATGTACCCGCTTAGGCCTGAGAGCGCTAAGCGTCCCTGAGCACACCGTGATCTTTCTGGTTCACAGACTGGAAAAGACACTAGGGTTAGCTATTATGGTTTTCAGCAGCTGCACTGAGGAACAAAAATAAAAGAGAAATACTAAAGCCATCAAAAACTTCAGCCTGTTTGTTTAGGCTTTAGGCCTAAGGAACTGTGTATATTCCAAATGTCTTCCATGTACCCTTTTCCGTAATGAAAACAAGTCTTCAAAGACACCCAGGAATCAATTTGTATCCGCAGATGACTCACCAGTCTCTAATGACTCTAACGCATGTGTACTTAGAGGGCTATTAAACAGTGCCATGAGCTGCCTTTATCCCTTGAACCACTGAGAAGTGAATACAAACTGCTTCTAGTATAACTCTAGTTTTGTTGAATGCTTGAAATAAGAGACTCAGGGCCATGAACAGTGGCTCACGCCTGTAATCCCAGCACTTTGGGAGACCAAGATGGGAGGATCACTTGAGCCCCAGGAGTTCGAGGGTGCAGTGAGCTGTGATGATGCCACTGCACCCCAGCCTGGGTGACAGAGTGAGACCCTGTCTCTATGTTTGTAGCCGCTGTCGCTCTCCAACGCCAGCGCCACCTCTAGCTCCCTGAGCTCCAGCCAAAGGAGAAGCAGGTAAGGAAGGAGGTCTTTACACCACAGCTCAGCTGGTACAAAGCAAACTCCTGCTAACAGATCAATACTAAAGAACCCAGGAAGCAACCGGCTACCAAAGCTGTTCACAGAGTGCGCCCTCTACTGGCAGGGCGAGGAGACCTCACCGCTGCAGGTCTGTACCGTGGCACTGCGTCAAATGAGATGTTATCAGAAGTCCACTGAACTTCTGATTCACAAACTTCGTTTCCAGCGTCTGATGCAAGATATGGCTCAGGACTTCAAAAAAGATCTGTGCTTCCAGAGTGCAACTGTTGCTGCTTCACAGGAGACAAGTGAGGCCTGTATCTGGGTGGCCTTTTTGAAGACACCAACCTGTGTGCTATCCATGCCAAACATGGAACTGTCATGCCAAAAGACATCCGGCTAGCACGCCGCATACGTGGAAAATGTGCTTAAGAATCCATATTCCCAGGAAACAGGAAAACATTTCATTTTCAAAATAAAAAAAATTCTCTTCTTCCGGTTTACTGGTCATTCTGAACGTTAGATTTTTTTATCTCCCCATGGGGTCAAAAGGTACCTAAGTATATGATTGCAAGTGGAAACATAGGGGACAGAAATCAGGTACTGGCAGTTTTTCCATTTTCATTTGTGTGTGAATTTTTAATATAAATGCAAGGATGTAAAGCATTAATGCAAGTCAAAATGTTTCAGTGAGCAAGTTTCAGCAGTTCAATTTTATAACAATTATAAATACACCTGATAAATTTTTCTGGACAATGCCAGCATTTGGATTTTTTAAAAACAAGTAAATTTCTTATTGACAGCAAAAAAAAAAAAAAAAGAGAGAGAGATTCAGGGTTTACTTATATAAATAAAACCCACTGTTTGGGAAGTTGTCAGGAAATGGGAAGAATTATATGTAATATTTTCCTATGTAGATTGCAAAAATAACTTTCTTCACAGTGTAATGAAAGGCTTAGCCACACCTAAGGGAGCAGACTGACAGAGTATTTCTTTTTTTTTTTTTTTTTTTGAGATAGAGTCTCACTCTATTGCCCGGGCTAGAGTGCCGTGGCGTCAGCCTAGCTCACAGCAACCTCAAACTCCTGGGCTCTAAAGATCCTCCTGCCTCAGCCTCCCGAGTAGCTGGGACTACAGGCATGTGCCACCATGCCTGGCTAATTTGGTTTTTTTCTACATATATATTTTTAGTTGTCCAGATCATTTCTTTCGATTTTTTAGTAGAGACGGGGTCTCGCTCTTGTTCAGGCTGGTCTTGAACTCCTGACCTTGAGCGATCCACCCACCTCGGCCTCCCAGAGTGCTAGGATTCCAGGCGTGAGCCACCGCACCCAGCCTTTGACAGAGTATTCTTTGAAGCTAATTCCTAGATTCTTAAATGCCATTTACAAAATTATATCGGGGAGCCAAACTTCCCAGTGGAATAGAACTCGGAAAGTGACGATAGCAGTAAGTAGAAAGAAATACAATCCAGGATACCTATTTCACTTTATACACAACTTTTCAGAAATGCATCCAATGCATATGTTAAGGTTAAGCTATACTCAGCAAAATTATGTCATTAAGAATATTAACGGGAAGGGCCGGGCGCGGTGGCTCACGCCTGTAATCCTAGCACTCTGGGAGGCCGAGGTGGGCGGATCGTTCTGAGCTCAGGAGTTCGAGACCAGCCTGAGCAAGAGCGAGACTCCATCTCTACCAAAAAATAGAAAGAAATTAA
>CAUYSK010120036.1:0-26501 GCA_963575035.1 Avahi laniger
TAGGTAGGAGAAATTTGAAATCAGCATGATTTTAGGAATGATTTCTCCAGTATCTCACCACATTTAAGGCACTGTAGCACTTTCCGCCATTATTTTAAGATGATTTGTTTCATCAAATCTGAGCCCGAAAGGGTTTTGGCAGGCAAATATTTGATGAGGCCCTGCTCACTGGATATTTCGGCGTCTTTGCACATTTTCTTGAGAGGTAAAAGGGCGGATCCTGTTTCAGTCTTTAGACTGAAACTAAAGACTGAAACAGGATCCACATTTTTCACCGTCTTCTTTATGATCGCTTGATTCATCAGCTCGGAACGGACAACGGGTGTGACAGGCAAATCTATGTTTCGGTCCAGGAAACGGGATATTTCCAAGGAGTAGGTAGGAGAAATTTGAAATCAGCATGATTTTAGGAATGATTTCTCCAGTATCTCACCACCTTTTAAGGCACTGTAGCACTTTCCGCCATGATTTTAAGGTGATTTGTTTCATCGAGTCTGAACCCGAAAGGGTTTTGGCAGGCAAATCTTTGCTGAGGCCCTGCTCACTGGATATTTCGGCATCGTTGCATATTTTTGTGAGAGGTGAAAAGTGCGGATCCTGTTTCAGTCTAAAGAAATTGGAAAGGGACCCTGGAGCGGGGCAGCAGGGCCCCAACTTGAACTTTGTCCAGAGTCTGACGGCCCCAACTCGAACTTTGTCCAGAGTCTGACTCGATCTTCTCACTTTTGATTTCTCTGCGGGACAAGTGTGGCCTCCCTCCAGAATCCCTGGATTATATTTCTGGTTCGGGCGAAGGGCAGGGAGAGAGGAGGAAGCCCAGCCAGGCCTGGGAGATTTGTCTCCTGAAAGCGGGACCCACCTGGGCTTTGCAGGTCACAGCACCAGACACCAGAGCAGGGGCTGCAGACTCGAGCACCTGCGGGGGCTGTACAGGTGAGACTGGGGACTGCTCGTGAAGTCTAGAGGGGACAGCCTCATCTGGCTCCAGCCCTCATTGTCCTGCTAGCATGTGGCCCAGAGAGGCATTTCTCCCCAGAGGAGCCAGAAAGCCCAACTTTTACATGAAATCCCTCAGTTTCTAAATACTGGGATTGGTGCAAAGAGTAAATTATTTTTAATATAGATTTAGGGGGCACAAGTCCACTGTCGTTACATGGATGTGTTGTGTAGGACTGAAGTCTGGGCTGTTAGTGTGGCCATCACCCAAATAGCGTGCACTGTACCCATTAAGTAATTTCTCACCTCTCACCCCCCAACCCTCCTGCCCTTCCGAGTCTCCAGTGTCTATTGTCCCACTCTCTGTGTCCCGATGTACCCATTATTTAGCTCCCACTTATACGTGAGAACATGCAGCATTTGACTTTCTGTTTCTGAGTTACGAGTTATTTCACTTAAGATAATGGCCTCCAGTTCCATCCATGTTGCTGCAAAAGACAGGATTTCATTCCTTTTTCTGGCTGAGTAGTATTCCGTGGTGTATACCCACCACGTTTCCTTTACCAATCTTCTGTCGATGGGCAATTAGGTTGATTCCAAATCTTTGCTGCTGTGACTAGTGCTATGATAAACAGACGATACAGGTATCATTTTGATATAATGATTTCTTTTCCTTTTGGTAGATACCCAGTGGTGGGATGGCTGGATCCGAATAGTTGTTCTATTTTTAGTTCTCTGAGAAATCTCCTTACCTGAACATTAAAGAAACACCAGGACATAAGGGGCTCGTCTGCCCGTGGTCAGGCCCCACGCCGCGCAGCTCTCCTTCTGTGACCAGGGCCCCATCCCTGAAAGGCAGAGCAGCACCATCGTCCTGAGCACCCCTCGCCCTCATCTGGGTCCCGCCACCCACAGGGCAGTGTGCCCCGTGGGCTCAGGTGCCCCCCAGCCCCACCTGTCCCCTGAACTGTCTTTGGTGATGAAGGTCCCACTAGGACCAAGAGCCAGCTGCACAGAAAGGGGACACCCCCTCAGGGACACACGGCAAACCTCACAGACCGGGAAGGAGGCCTGGGAACCAAGCACCTGACCTCGGGCTTCCTGAACAATCAGGCTCACTGTTCCTCAGAACCTTACAAGTCCCACCCTGTCACAGGTCAGACAGAGAAACTGAGGCACAGAGTGAGGACAGGGCTGGCTGTGAACCTGAGCAGGCCTCTGAACTCTGTGCCTCAATTTCCCTCCTTGCTCTGGGGTCCCGAGCCCTGCAGTCTCAGACTGGGAGATGGAGCATCCTCCATCACCGGGGGGCTCTGGGAGGGTGGGGCTCTGGGTCTTCTCGACTCCAGGCAGACGAGGAGCTCGGGCCCGGGGCCTACCCTGCCCGCTCCTTCAGCTTCTTGTCCGTGATGCCGTCTTTGTACACGAGCTTGTTGAACACCAGGATCCCAATCACCATGCTCACCTGCCAGGCAGAAAGCGGGAATATGGGGGCCGGGAGACCACCTGCATGTGCACGGCCAACTGCAGCCACAGCGACGGCGGCCCCCATCCCACCGAGGGTCACCTCCACCGTGGCGACCCATCAGGCGAGGACCCTCAGGTGACCTCCAGCCCGGCTGCCTCTCCTTGCACCACCCCACGCCATCAGCACCTCTGCTCTGCCCCTCACGTCCCTCCAATGCCAGGGAGCTCAGCAACCCCCAGGGCTGAAGATGTCCTCCCCGGCCAGTACCTGTTTCGGGGGTGCCCTGCATGCTGGTCCAGCCAGGGTGCATTCCTCCTGTACTCTGCTCTGTGCAGGCCACTCCTCACTCTGATGGCTTCCTCACCTTCCCTGCCACTCCATGGCACCACTGCCGCCTGCCCAGCCGGGCACCTGCACCCAGAAGCTTCTTCTTGTTGTCTAAGGTAAGTCTCTTGTGTTGCTGCCCAAGCTCCCACCAAGATAAGAACTGTTCCCAGAGCACCCCTGTGAGCTGCCTCCATGGCCCTGGGACCCTGGGGTCTCCCCTCTCTTCTGGCCTTCTCTGCCAGGATGGGGGCAGAGTCCCAGCTCACACCCCACCCCACCCCAGTCCCATTGCCAGAGGGTCCCTGAAGGCCCTTACTTTAGGTTCCCATTCTGCAGAAAGAAGCAGCCGGCACCCCAAGGTGTAAGGACAGACCCCCCTTGGGCCCATGTTCCTGCAGCAGGAGGGTGGGGGACCCTGGGACTCAGTGGGCCCCTGGACCAGGGACCCCACAACCTGTGGCCCTATAGCTGCATGAGCTCGTGAGTCCACACACAGGGCCCTGAAGGGAAAGTTCCCAGACTCTGACAGCAAAGGTTCAGCCAGTCTGACAGGTGGTGTCTTTCCTGGACGGCCTGGTTTTCTGACGTGGCCGGGCAGGGAAGGGGGACGGGCACCCTGCCTGCAGCAGGCCCTGCTCAGCCCCAAGTCCAGGGCTCAGGCTGCACCGTGTGTCAGCGTCAGCCCCTGCCCTCCTGATGTGCCCTGGGAAGGGACGTGTGGGGCTGGGGGCTCTTGCCTCATGTCCTCCTTCCCCAGTCCCCAGGTGCTGCGGCCAGCCCCTGGAGGCACTGACAGGCCTGCTGGGCTCTCCCACCTCTGCCTGGGCGCCTTCAAGGAATGCCAGCGGCTGGGGCACTGGGGAGGGGCCGGGGCTGCCCAGGGATGCAGCCCCACCACCTCCACCACCCTGCCTGCGGCTCCTCCCACTTGTCCCCTGCAGGGTCAGCCCCCACCACTCCCCTCATCCCTGTTCCTCTGCCCCCTATTAGGAGGTGCTGCAGCCCTGTGGAGAGAGCGCGAAGCGGCAGGAATCTGTGGACGTGGACACCCTCTCCTGGGGGCGGCAGCAGGGGAAGGGAGGGTGAGGGCAGCTCTAGAACCCTGACGCTCCACCAAGGGGCAGAGGCTGGCCCAGCTGGTCTCACGGCTGGATGTAGTGGAGGCCAGCAACCTCAGGCATGTCCCCCAAGCTCCTCTGTGACCCGTGGACAATAACCCTGTGTGCAACTGCCACGGCCTTGCACTCCTCATCACACAAACGTGGGGGACCAGTGGGAAGGAAAGTCCAAAGCCCGAGAAGGAGAGGTCCTCACTGCCAGGCAGTGGGCAGCACGCTCAGCAGTGGGCACTTACAGTCCCGCTTGCACACTCCCCATGGCTTCCGTCACCCATCCATCCACCTGTCCCCACCCCTCCCCTGCCACGCACTCGCCACACCCGCACAGATCTCCTGGCAGGTGGCAGTCGGTGCCTGATAGTCAGGTGAGCTCATGCTCACAGGTATGAAAGGGGCTACCCTGGCCCGGCCCCTGTACTCCAAACACCCTGAGGGGCAGGTTGGAGAGGTACTGTGGGTGCCACTCACCCCTTGGCAATCAGGGCGATCCTGAAAGAACAGAAGGTCCACCCCAAGGCCCGGCTCAGGGGCAGGTGAGAGCACCAAGGCTCTGGGAGGCAAGGGGCCTGGGACAGTGGGGAGGGGTCCGCGTGGGTCAGTACCAGCACGACAGCAGCTGCTGGTCCCGCGAAGGCATAGAGCAGTCCCCGCTCCAGGGAGAGCCAGCAGCTGGGGAGAGACAGGCCATCAGTGCCTCCCACACAGAGAGGGCACTCTCAGCAGCAGGGGGGACAGGCTGTCAGTGCCATCCTCACACCAAGAGGGCACTGCCACCCCCAGAGAGGGCACTGCCAGCAGCTGGGAGGGGACAGGCTGTCGGTGCCACCCCCACACTGAAAGGGCACGGCCAGCTTCTCAGGAGGGAAGGAGAGAAGCTGGGAAGCAGTAAAAAAAGCCAACACTTATTAAGCACCTCCTGTGTGCAAGGCAGTTCACACACATTCTTTAGTTTTAGAACCGAGGCAGCCATCGTCACCCCATCTTATAGATGGGGACAGGCCCAGAGCAGAGTATGCACCTACTTAGAGCCACACAGTAGGGGGACTGGGCTGGCAAGATGAAGGTGGCCAGACAGTCCCTTCTTCCCCAGGCTTCTTCCTGGGGCCTTGGGCACACCCTCCTTCCTGACATGATGTCGATGCTGGGCTGGCTCCCTGGCCTATTCACCTTAGGCCTGTGGTCTCAGCAGCTGGCCCTGTGCTCACACATCTGGCCTGGCCCCTCCCCACACCCAGGCATCAGCCCCACACTCCTCACTTCTCTGGACCCCGCCCACGGTGCCCACAGGGACCTCAAACCCAGTGAGGGCCACTAAGCTTTCCCTCTGCCCTGAGCAGTCTGCCTTATGTTGTCTGTCAAACAAACTCCTCTCCACCCTTCAGAACCCCACTTCAATGTCCCCATCCCCTCCTGATTCACCCCTTCCTCCAGCAGGGGGGGATGCCCCCTCCTCTCATCTCTGGGGACGGTGCTCAGATTCCCCTCCTGGTGCCCACCCCCTGGGTCCTCATCCATGCCCAATCCCCAGCACTTCCCAGGGAGGGAGGCACTCCAGGGGCCTGCTGCATGCTTTCCCCCGGGGCCCCACTCAGCCGGCACAGTCATCTCCTCCTGACTCTCACCCCCCACCGTTACCTCCCCACAGCTGCGGCCCCTCCTGGCTTCAGTTCCCTGCTGCCCTCACCCAGTCCTCCTGTCCCGTCCTGCACGCCAGACCCTCTCTCCCCACCTCTGGAACCCACACTGCCTCTAGGATGACCCTGAACCTCCTGGCTTGGCATGTAAGGCCCCCAGGACCTGGCCTCAATGACTCCATCTGTGAAACGGGCCCACTGTGGGGCGGCACCTATGGTGCCTACAGCTCTCACCCTCATGCAGTCCTCCCTCTCAGCAGCACTGTGCACAGGCAGGCTCCCCACCGAGCAGATGGGGAAATGGAGGCTCAGATGGGTAATGGGCCTGTGCAAAGCCAGCTGACTAGGAGGTGGGAGGCTCTGACAGCCCCAACCCCACTGCTCTCAATCCCACTGCCCACCGCGCTGCCAGGGAGGAGCTGGCTGGCCGGAAGGGCTCAGCCGCCGGGCCCCGGGGTCCCACCTTCCTGAGCCTCTGCCAGCTGGTGCCTGGCCAGCCCTCAGCCCCCCGGTGGCGGAAGGCTCTGGGAAGCCGTGTGGGCACCCACCACACCCCACCGTGCTGACTCACTAGTTCATGGTGCTGTACCCTTTGGCCTTGGTGAATCCTAACTGCTGGGATGGTGCTTGCCCACACTGAGGGCAGGTCTTCCTCTCTCAGTCCACCAACTCACACATCAATCTCTTCTGGAAACACCCTCACAGACACACAGAACAATTCTTCATCTGCCATCTAGGCATCCCTCAATCCAGTCAAGTTGACACCTAAAATTAACCATGACAAGTCCACCCTTTGTCAACTTGGCACCCATAAGCATCTCCTTAAACCATACTTAATCTCCAAATAAAGACAATAACAAGGTCATAATTCTGCTAACATGATAAAGCTATCCTGCATACAACTGAAAATGCACTAATCCCATCCTCAGAAAAGGAGATAAAGCTCTTGAGTGATGTTTACTCTTCTCGTGATATCCCATAATTTAAATATGATGATGTAAAATTAAAACACTTAAATATTGATATAAAGTCAGTAGATCTTATGATATAAAGGAATAAGAGGGGAAAGAAAAAAATTTTCCCAAGATATGCATATATATGCACAAAAGTATCTTAACAAAAGATATTTCCTTTGCCTTCAGCAAGTACGTCAGCTCATTGTGGTTCTGTACCTGGCAGGGTGACCCAAACCTTCATTCCTGAAGGGTCTGTGCCATTTGTCGTCTTTCCTCAATTGGGCTGTTGTAGCTTACTATTGACCTTAAAGCACAGGGCATGGTAATTGTAAGAGATGCCCTAAAGCAGCAGTTCCCAACCTTTTTGGCACCGGCAATAGGTTTCACGGAAGACAATTTTTCCACAGACAAGAGGGGAGGCAGGGGAACAGCGGAACAGTGGAGCTCTGCAGCCCAGTCACCGACAGGCCGTGGACCATTACTAGGGGTGAGGGACCACAGCCCTAAAGGATCTCCTGTATTCCAGATATGCTCTTCCTTAGCTCCACTGTGGAGTACTATTCCAATTTCACCTTGGTAGTCAGGATTGGTCACCGCAGCCAGCACAGTAACTCCCTTCTTAGCCTGTTAACTCAGAGGCAGGAGGAGCCCAAAGTGGCCGGGCAGCAGTCTTAATGATTGTTTAATTAGGTTGGTGCAAAAGTAATTAGCATTATTGAAATTTGCCATTTGATATTGGAATAATCGATATTGGCATTGGAATAACTGAATTGGAATAAATGTGGTTATGTTATACATCATTTTAATGCACATTTCTCACTTTATTTTTTTTTTTGATAATGACATTACTTGCTGTTGATTTTATATTTATTTTACATCATGGAAATGATGTTAGACAAAAAGCAACTTTGAGTGATTTTCTTATTCGAGTTCAAAATAGGTCATAAAGCAGTGGAGACAACTGGCAACATCAACAATGCATTTGGTCCAGCAACTGCTAATGAACGTACAGTGCAGTGGTGGTTCAAGAAGTTTTGCAAAGGAGACGAGAGCCTTGAAGATGAGGAGCACAGTGGCCAGGCATCGGAAGTTGACAATGCCCAATTGAGAGCAATCATAGAAGCTGATCCTCTTACAACTACACGAGAAGTTGCCAAAGAACTCAACGTTGACCTTTCTACGGTTGTTCGGCATTTGAAGCAAATTGGAAAGGTGAAAAAGCTCGATAAGTGGGTGCCTCATTAGCTGACCAAGAATCAAAAAAAATTGTCATTTTGAATTGTCATCTTCTCTTCTCGTACACAACAATGAACCATTTCTTGATTGGACTGTGATGAAGTGAATTTTATATGACAACCTGCGATGACCAGCTCAGTGGCTGGACCGAGAAGAAGCTCCAAAGCACTTCCCAAAGCCAAGCTTGCACCAGAAAAGGTCATGGTCACTGTTTGGTGGTCTGCTGCAGGTCTGATCCACTACAGCTCTCTGAATTCTGGCAAAACCATTCCATCTGACAAGTATGCTCAGCAAATTGATGAGATGCACCGAAAACTGCAACGCCTGCAGCTGGTTTTGGTCAACAGAAAGGGCCCACTTCTCCACAACAATGCCTGACTGCACATCCCACAACCAACACTTCAAAAGTTGAATGAATTGGGCTATGAAGTTTTGCCTCATCCACCATATTCGCCTGACCTCTCGCCAGCTGACTACCACTTCTTCAAGCATCTCGATAATCTTTTGCAGGGAAAACACTTCCACAACCAGCAGGATACAGAAAATGCTTTCCAAGAATTCATCAAATCCCAAAGTACGGATTTTTACATTACAGGAATAAACAAACTTATATTTAGTTGGCAAAAATGTGTTGATTATGATGGTTCCTATTTTGATTAATAAAGATGTGTTCAAGCCTAGTTATAATGATTTAAAATTCATGGTCTGAAACCGCAATTACTTTTGCACCAACCTACTATCTTCTGGTGGAAGCATTCCTCCCTCTGGAACCAAGACTTCTAGGCCAACAGAATATAACATCGTAGGAACAGAAGCAACAGTTTTGCCAGTGGGTCACTAGGGGTAATAGTGAGTAATGCCACTCCCATTTCCACCCCTTGATTCCTGGAACTGTGAATCCTGGCCATGGGAGAAACAGTACCATATATTGGACACTGATTCAGAGCATACAGAGCCTTATGGGGAACCTTGCTTCAGACCTGCAAGGTATTGTCACTGCAACTTCAAAAAGTCATTTCACTGTTCTATGAAGCCAGCTGCTTCAGGATGGTGGGGCACATGGCAAGACCAGTAAATCCATGAGCATGAGCCCGCTGCCACACTTCTTTGGCTGTGAAGTGGGTTCTTTGGTCAGAGCAACGCTGTGTGGAATACCATGGTGGTGGACAAGGTATTCTGTAAGTCCATGGATGATAGTATTGGCAGAAGCATTGCAGGCAGGGAAGGCAAATCTGTATCCAGAGGGATTATCTATTCCAGTAAGGTCAAAACACTGCCCCTTCCGCAGTGGAAATGGTCCAATGTAATCAGCTTGCCAGTGGGGAGCTGGCTGATCATCCTGGGGAATTGTGCCATGTCTCCGGTGCTGGCAGAGTGGGCACTCAGCAGTGGCCATAGCCAGGTTGGCCTTGATGAATAGGAGTCCATGTTGCTGATCCCACGCATAACCTCCATTCCTGCCACCACGGCCACTCTGTTCATGAGCCCATTGGGTGACAACAGGGATGGCTGGGGAAAGACACTGACTGGTATCCACAGAATGAGTCATCCTATTCACTTGATTATTAAAATCCTCTTCTGCTCAGGACACTCTTTGGTGAATATTCATGAGATAAAATATCATGAGAAGTCTATCCACATACTTCTCCAAATTTCTTTGTCCCCAATTTTCCAATCATGTTCCCGACCATCCAGCCAAACCATTGGCAACAGCCCATGAATCAGCACATAATCGCACATCTGGCCATTTCTCCTTGCAAGCAAAGTGCAATAGTGTACTGAGATCCTTCCTCAAGTGGACCCAGCCTCCCCTTCATTCGAGGGGTTCTGAATCTGTAAACTGGCTCACGTCTGGAACTTGACTAAGGGGCCATGACTCTGTTTTATAATCCGAATAGGGTTTTTGTTCACTTGACCTGGAATTTTTCTGCTTATACAGATCAAGTAGGAATGCAGTGGGCTTCCCATCTGTTCACTTCTAAGAACACCATGACTAATTAGCCAACACCAAAGGTCTACACGAGTTGGACTATTCTGATTGCTACTTTACCTCTGCTGCCCATCAGTTGTGCGCATCTTGCCTTTGGTCATTGAGTCCTGCAACCCCAGGATCCAATTATTCCCCTTCTTTCCCAATCAGTGCCTTCATTTTAAAAGTAGACAGCCTGCTCAAATTCATAATGAAGTCAAAAAAAAAAGTGGACAACCTGCGAGGCTCAGAGTTCACCTCGCCAATCACATGATGAAGGCTTGATTTTCAGCAATTTCAACCCTATGACTACAAGAGAGAAGATCCTCCTTCAGGGCACACTGAAAAGCTTTTAGGCTATTTATGCGCATCTGGAGCCTAGAATTCGAATCCCTGGGCTGATCCTTTACTTTCATCATTTTGTCCAGTGATGGAACCAAGCAGAATCATTATATTCATGTACAGAGTCACGAAGTTCCTTGCTTCTTAGAAGTATTAGTATTAAATACTAATTAGTATTTAAATTAGTATTTATTTTTTGTATATCTATAAACAGAGCACACCATGTATTTTCAGCGCTCTCTATACTATTAGATATAGAGTCCTTAGCATTTTTAAGCCTAATCAGATCAGAGAAACAATTCCAGAAACCCCAAAACTAATTATGGAAATTCATCCTTAAAATTCTGTTTCTTTACAACCACTCCTGGTACCAAAATCTTGTCTCATTTCCCTAGTTCTTAGAGCAGCTCCTAGTGATACCATTGAAACTTGTACCCAGGGCAGCAAAAGGAAAAGCCAAAGTAGTTTTTAAAATGATTCAACTCAAGATGAATCTCAGCTGATCCTAAGCCAAAGGGGGAGGGGAGGAAAAAGATTATCTAAAAATGCTGCCTTAAAAGAAGCTTTTCATCATATTAATGTATTTGTCTTGAATTATAATATGTAACTTTATATATTATTACACATTTTTTCCATATGATTTGCTTTTCTCTGCCCCCTCCCAAAAGATGTTTAGCAAAATTACTTTACTGGAGTAATTTAAATTGATAAAATTTCTATTAACCAATATGCCTTTAAAATCATTTATGCTCTTTGACTTAAGAACTCTACCTCTATTTCACCCTAAAGAAATAATTAGATGTGTACACTAAGATTTGCATACAAAAAAACAAAGAAAAGCAACACTAAACAATCACAACCACAACACCAAAATAAAACCACAAAACTTTGTTCACAGCAGTGTTATTTTTAATAGCAAGCAAGTAGAAACACTACAAATGTCCAAAACTAGGATAATTAAATTGCTAGGGCACATCCATTCAGTTTAATAATATGAAGCCATTAAGAACCTCGTAATAATTATTTTATTTCATTTTTTAGAAACAGGGTCTCACTATATTGCCCAGGGTGGTCTTGAACTCCTGGCCTCAAGTGATCCTCTTGCCTCAGCCTCCCAAGTAGCTGGGATTACAGGCTCAAGCCACCACACCTGGTTTCCTAATAATAATTCTAAAATGACAAATAATATTTTTAAAAAATCAAGACACAATATATATACTGCATGATCCAATTTAAAAAAATATTTATTCATATATATGCTTAGAAAAGAGGTTGTTAGGAAAGACCCCAGGACTTTCACGGTGAGTAATCTCTAGAGAAATTTATGGATCATTTTAATTTTGATCTTCATACTTTCATATATTTCCTAATTTATAATTCCTTGTAAGTTTTACAATTAGCAAGCATTACTTTAATGATCAGAAAATAAGCAATGTTAACATGGAAGATCTTTCACCTGTATTTATCAGTCTAATCAACTCATATCTTCTTATGTGAACATTTATCCATGACTTAGCATGGCTCAAAATTAATCATGGCCAATTTGCAGCTAAGCTTCCATTCTATCCCTCAATCTGTCAAATGCTAGATTATGTACTAATTTTACCTGAGTCAAGCAATGTTAGATCAGAAACCTGGCTGTCTTAACACCTACAAACTTCCTCTGCCTGGAGGAGGTACAAACCCACCATGTCATGACTGCCAGGCACCCTGTTTTCATTTGTATCCTTATAACCAAGCCCCACCCTTTGGACCATCCTCAGCTTTGACTTGATTTCAACTTTACTGGAAGGAGGGGTGCGCTTAGTTGTCTGTGGTAAAAAAAAAAAAAAATACTATAAAAACATGTCCTGAGATATTAAAATTTAGGAAAATTTGGGGAATACTATAAAACACACAAGGTTGAAAGATGCTTAGGCGAGAGTCAATAAAAGCCAACGATGCCCCTAAATATTTTCCCCTTTTGAAAGTAGAAAATCACCCTCAAATATTTCTTACATATCTTTATTTGTTAGCTGCTGCTTTGTTTTTAAATAATAAACAATACAAAAACAGACAATTGCCTTGTCAGTATCAGGTGCACCACAATCATGAAAAATGAAATAATCCCATGCAATCCAATTACCCTCCAGCTACAGCCCTTTGCAGCAGCCAGAACTGGCTCCATATTCCTAACATGTGTCTCTACATATTCTTAATAAAATATATTTTGCATCCAAAAGTGAGATGAAATCCTGGGCAACTCAGAAGTCCTAACCTTCCTACCCATCTGCCTTTTGCAAAAGGAGGAAAAAATAGGAGAGGGAGAATAGGATATATCTAAAACTTTCCAAAGCATTATTCCCATAGTACAGATAAGTAGGGAAGGTGATGTCCTAGTTATGAGATCCATATACCAAGTATGTTATGAGGCAAAAGAAAATTGCCAGTACTGGAGCTAAGGAATCTCGATGTCCAATGGCAAACTGTCCTTGGACACTGGCTCAGAATTAGTGGGTTAATTATTGGAGGGGAAAAAAAGAGTTCCGGAGCTGACCCAGAATTACATAATAGGAAAACTCAGGGAAAAGACTGTCAAAAACTTATAAACAGAATTCAAGAATCCTACCTACTATTCTGGCTGTGGTCAAGGCAGTCACTAGATAACCCAGTTGGCTGCACATAAATTATAATATATAATTATTAGAATATCCAATCTTTAGGCCGAGTACCTTCAAAACTCTATCTCATTTCTACTCCATATTGCAATTCCTTTTGGAGAGCAAAAACCCCAGAGCATATTCCTATAGTCTTATGTGAAATATTTACTAGTCTGTCAAGAATGATGATCCTGAAAGAATCTTCTGTGATATCCAATACAGCAGCCACTAATCAGATGTGGCTACCGAGCCTTAGCAAGTGGCTAGTGTGACCAAGGAACTGGATTTTAAATTACATTCATCTAAGTATAAATTAATTAATATAAATTTAAATAGCCACATATGGCTAGAGGGTATGATATTGGATGGTACAGTTCTAGATGCTATAAAAGTTAATTTTAAGTGAATAAAAATGCATTTAAAATATGAATCTTTTTTTCTTAAGACCCAACAAAACATCTAGGAAATCACATTATTTGTTCAAAAAGATCCTTTCTCTGGGTAAACCCATGAGATCAATAATGATTTATCTTTACCCATAAGGCAAAAGAAAATAAGGTAATTCAGTAACAGTCCTAGCTTCAAGTTCTCAAGTTCTTTTACTTATTACTCTTAGGATCACTCTTTATGTGTTCCTTTGAAGCTATTCCTAATCTTACCTTAAATAGTAATAATAAAAAATTCTCCTTTTTCTTCATCCTTGGGAGTATCTCTCACAGGACAAATCCAATAACCTGGTGACCTGGGTCTTGCCATCCTCTAAAGTAAGAGGTTGAGATTTTCCAAATGTTTTGACAAATACTCCAAAGAAACTTTGTAGCACAACGATCACAGAATACCTTAATTGTCATGGTCCAATGGCGGGGGTAGGAAGGGTTGGGGGCTGGAAACAACAAGGCTTTGGGACTCAGGAAAAAGATGAATTTGACACTGAAAATGAAGGGATAAAGGGTATTTCCTTTGAATAGTTTTTCCAAGTCATTCATGAGGAAAATCCCCAACTTCAGGAGACTCAAGGGACTTTTCTATGTGAATTTTCCGATGCTGATTGAGATAGGCACTTCTACTGAAGCATTTCTCACAGTTGGTACATTTGTAAGGTTTTTTTTCTATGTGGGTTCTCTGGTGCCTGATAAGGTTAAAGCTTTGACTGAAGCATTCACCACAATCAGGACACTTATAAGGTTTCTCTCCCGTGTGCGTCCTTTGGTGAATCACCAGTGTGGAGCTCTGACTAAAAGTTTTCCAGCACTCAGAACATCTGTAAGGTTTTTCTCCTGTATGTGTTCTCTGATGTCTAATGAGATGGGAGCTAAGGCCAAAACTCTTTCCACATTCACATTTATATGGTTTCTCTTCTGGCTGGGTTCTACATTCTTCCATCATGTTGCAGTTCTGACTCGAACTTTCTTCATATTCAGAACTTTCATAGGATTTCTCTCCTGTGTGTGTTTTCTGGTGTGTAATAAGGTTTGAATTTCGATTAAAATTCTTCCCACATTCTAGACACTGATAGGGTTTTTCTCCTGTATGTATTCTCTGATGCTTTTTTAGAGTAGAATTGCAACCAAAGTTTTTTCCACAGTCAAAACATTTGTAGGGCTTCTCACCTGTGTGGGTCCGCTGGTGGCGAATCAGGCTGGAACTCTGTCTAAAATTCTTCCCACAATCAGGGCACCTATAAGGTTTTTCTCCAGTGTGAGTCCTCTGATGTTCTGTTAAGACATAGCTGTGGCTGAAACTTTTTCCACAAACAGGGCATTCATATGGTTTTTCACCTGTATGTGATCTGTGATGCTGAATAAGGTGAGAGCTGCTACTGAAACTCTTCCCACACTCGGGACACTTATAGGGTTTCTCTCCTGTGTGAGTTCTCTGGTGGATAATAAGATGGGAGGTATTGCTGAAGCTTTTGTCACATTCACCACACTGGTAGGGCTTCTCTCCTGTGTGCATTCTTAGATGCTGAATCAGGTGAGAACTGTTACAAAAGCATTTCCCACACTCAGAGCACTTATAAGGCTTTTCTCCCGAGTGGGTCCTCTCGTGAGTACGCAAATGGGAACTCTTACTGAAGCTTTTCCAACATTCAGAACATTTGTAGGGCTTGCCTCCAAAGGATGAATTCTGCTGGACAGAAGCACTGGTATGTTTTCCTGGGTCCCATTCCTGGTGATTGGGTTTTTCCTCTTCTTTCCTGACAGAATTTCCCCAATTCTCTGACTTGACATTATTCTCATAGGAATTCTGAGACCAAATGTCATCTCCTTGGGACCCTGTCAATGGCATTTCTTTTGCATCCTCATGCTGAGAATTTTGTGGGCCATTTCTTTTAGACCATTTTGAAGTTCTCTCTTTAAGTTTATCTGCCTTAGGATTATTGTGTTGAACAGTTTCCAAATTATTCTTACTTTCATCTCCTGCAAGAATAAACAAATATACTAAACATATTCCCAAATCTCTACCAGAGAAGTAAATTCCAAATTGCAGTGGAAGAGAGGGGATAACAATGTAAAACCTCATAAATTATATTATATAAAAAATTTTTAAAGCTAGTTTTGCTTCTTTTCCCTGTGTTCACCAGAAGCAAGTGAATTTTTTGTATTTAGTAACAACACTAATAAATTATTTGAACCATTATCAAAAGTTGCCAAGAGGGATATCGATTTAAAAATAAATGCATTCAATTTTATTCTAGAAGACTTAGAAAAAGGGGCATTTGAATAGGGGTGAAATTGAACAGGATCCCATCTGTGGTGGAAACCAGACAATCGCCTTATTAAAATCTGAGCAAATACTACAGAAATAACAATAACTACTAGATTTATTAAGAATAGTAGCTTTACACATGGCATCTTATTAATTCTAAAATACATGTGAAACAGATATTATCATTCATTTTTTTTTCTTAAAGATGAGAAAACTAAGGCTGAAAGAATTAACATACCTTATAGTGACAGAGCAGGGAATCAAATTAGGGTTTGTCACATTCTAATGCCGTTCTTTCTACATACTCTGTTAGCACATCTTGTACCAAATTTCCTAAGGATTCAGATCATCTTCTTGATCCCTCACCTGTGAAGGGGTTTTTCAAACTCTCCTTCTCCATGAAGCCATGAGAATATGAGACCAACAATTCTTTTTCTTTTTCCATCACAATGATCACAGCAAGGTCAGGGATCAGAAATCCTGTGGAAGGAAACATATTATGCTTGGAGGCATTTGTTAAAGTGTATTCTTCCTCCTTCCTTCTCAACCATTGCAATATAACAGTAGGCGTAGAATTTTCTGTCAACCATGCTGAAAATGAGAAATATGGCTCTTGGAAGCCCTATTAGAAAAATCTTATCTCAGAAACAAGTATTTAGAATTGTTAGCCTGATTAATCTTTTCTAAAGAAATAACAATTTAAATAATTAAATCTTAACATTAAAGGTCTGAGGACCAAGATTTTAAAGTAGAATGAATACTAATACTATCCACTGATAGATTAGAAACACTTTTAATTGAAAAAACAAAGTCATTTTTTAGAAAAGGCACCAATAATAAAACTTATAAAGACCTCAAGGAGTGGGGCTCAGTGACTCATCCCTGTAATCTCAGCACTTTTGGAGGCCAAGGCAGGAGGATTGCTTGAGGCCAGCAGTTTGAGACTAGCCTGGGCAACATAACAAGACTCTATCTCTACAAAAAATTTAAAAATTAGCTGGGTATGGTGGCACATGCCTGTAGTCCCAGCTACTCAGGAAGCTAGGGCAGGAGGACTGCTTGAGCCCATGAATTTGAGGTTACAGTGAGCTATAATCCTGCCACTAATCTCCAGCCTGGGCTACAGTAAGACCCTCTCTTCAAAAAAAAAAAAAAAAACCAAACCAACAAACGAAAAATAACTTTAAGGAATCAACAGAAGTCATAAGAAGGAGCTAAAGAAGAGAAAGTACCCTGTGTAGTTTCAAAAGAATAACTTGGTCTTTGACAGAAGAAAGAAACCTTTGAAGTCAATTTCAAAGGAAAGTTAGGATTTATATAACCAATAATAAGAAATTAGGACAAAGCAGGGCTGGAATAACTATAGCCAATAATCCCTAAATGTAAAAAGGAGAAGGAGACTAAAGAGAGACCTCTTCCTTCTTTGCTCTAAGTTTCTAAGTCTATTATAATCACAATACCTACTTCAGCCTAAACTTTATCTTCTGGAGCCAACTATAATCCCTCACCTACTTTCAGGGAACAGAAGTACCACTGGAAGGCAGTTATATATGGCCTTGGCATCTATTTCAGGGTGTAAAGAATAGGATAATTTTGGGAAAAATAAGAGCCTAAAAAAGGACATACAAAGGCACACATAGTAAACAAAAAATAATGAACTGTAATTATAATTTTTACCCTATTACTGCCTATCATGTGCCAGGTAATGAACTAAATAATTTGTACATATTTCTCACTTAAGAGTAGCCCCTTGAAGTATATGAACAATTACCAGCATTTCATAGACGAGTTAGAAAGGCAGTAAAAACTTTCCTAAGGTCACATAGAAAGTGGTAGAGCAGGTTTGAGTTACAAGTCTGACTGGATGCTGACTTTCACACACTTATGTATTACAGTGACCTCAAACCAGAAGCAGAGCTGGGCATAATTCCAAACTGCAACTGATCCTCAAAGAGTACCTTTATTTTAGAATATATTAACTGGGTTTTAAGAAAAGAGATCTATATCCCTAAACCTTATACCAAAGTGGGTTGGCATTCTGTAAGCTCACTCAGCAACCAGAGATTTTTTTCTAGAGAAAGGTGAAACTAATCTAAATTACACATATTCCCAGTGTTTGAGTGGGAAAAACATCTACCTGAATGCAAAAAAAGGGGTTGGGTGGAGTTGTTTGAATGAAGTAATATGTTTTGCTGTCTGAGTCACATATTTTTATCAAAATTTTACAAAGGAAGCATAAGTCTGGATAACAGATTGCTGTCCCATCATTTTCCCTGCTAAAATACTATTATATTTGGTAGTAAAGGAGCCCTTCTGGCTCAGCAAAACGGCGGGAAATTCAAGGCCATAAATGGCATTAAAAGGCTGTCCTTAAGATGTCACTCCACAGAGAAGGGTTGTTTTTAAGAGCAAACAGGTGATTAGGATGGGGCCATGCTTTGATCAGAAAGACTTCCAAAGAAAATGCACTGCCTGAAGCTTAGCTTTAAGAACCGCTGGAGGGACCACAGCTTGGAGACACTGCGGGGCGAAGTTCCAGGAGACCAGACCATCTCTGGTAGACAGGATCTTTGAAGGCACGCCGCAGGCGAGGAAGGCGCTGTGGCCGGGCAGGCGGGAGATGCTGGGCCTCCGCCCCTCGCAGCTGCAGGATCCCCTCCGGAACGTGCGCTGCAGCCTGGGCGGTGCAGTTTCCGCTCCTCTTGCCCACAGCCCTCAAGCCCCCTTCCCCCCGCAAGAAGGAACTCACTGTTCTGGGGGCTGCACCCCCGGCGCCCCGCACCCCTAGCCGCCCCAGCGGTCCCGGAAGAAGGAGCCCCTGCTCCTTCTCACGCCGCCAACCCAGGGTCCTAAACGCTTAAACCCGGAGGACAGAAACAGGAAGTTACTCCATCTTCCCCGGCGGGCTTTGCCGGAGCCTCTCTAGGAAGGAACGACGGCTGACTCTCGTTGATCTTAACCCTTAGGGTCCTGGACCAGAAAGGAGCGTGCCGGTGAATTTCCTTTGCTTGGGCAGTGACTCGCCCCCTGTGAATCTCATTCCTCTCACCGACAGGATAGGGGTCTGGTTTGGAGCTGAAATTTTTCCTTGCCTTCAGGGCATCATCACGTTTACCACTGTCATCATCATCCTTAGAATCAAAATCAATCTAGTATTTATTAAGCATCTATTGTTTCTGTTCTCACAACTGTGAGCATGGATACATATTTAGCTATCTGTGAAACAACTGGAGAGCTAAGCATCTATCCACATATAAAACAATTAGTTTACAAGACACCTTTATTAATTACACACACAGAAGCTGTTAATCTCTCCTTTTTCATTACGGAGAAAATAGACATCAATCCCTCCATCTCTCCCATACCAATCACAAATCCAATTAAGTTTGGACGCCCCCCTCCCATTCTCTTTCTTCCTCCTGTTACAACAGAGGGTCTCTCCTTTGCATTTAAAAAAGCCTTTTACTGGCACTCACTTTCCTTCCCACCTTCTAGGAAACTTCATAGTATCAACTAAGCTCTCAATTACCCCACCCCATGCCCAAATAGTCCCTCAGTTTTCTTTTCTCTTCTTTTTTTTACTCACAGTGTTTCCATTTCGTTGCTTCTCCACTCCCCTTAACAATTGTCCTGCAACAAAAGCAACAAATCCCTAACATCACTACTGACCTCTAGGTTGTTAGTGCAATTGGTATTTTTCAATTCTCAGGTCCTTTTTCAAGAGTTTGAGGCGACTGAGGACTCCTTTCTTCTAGAAATGCTCTTTTGAGGGGATACCAGATTCTCCTCCTTTTCCTTTGACATCTCTAGTCAATCCTGTTAGTCTCTTTCCCAAGTCTGGTCTGCATTAAGTGTTGAGGTTCCTCAAGGACACTCTACTCCTCTCCTCTTATCACTGAATGTTCTCTGTCCACTCCCACATTTTCAAATACTACCTAAGCAGACAATTAAAAAATTCACTTCCCCAGCCCAGGCTACACATCTGAGCTCTTCACTCTTATAACCCAATGGTCTACTTGACATCTCATATTGGCGGTCTCAATAACACCTCAAAACCAAAATGTCAAAAATCAAATTCATGATCTTTTTTCTCTCTCCCTGTTCTCCCCCATATATACATATAAACACAGAATAAAATAAACCTGTTCCTTGTTAGTGGTGGGTGCTCACAGCATGAATAGGGAAAGATTTTTCATGCAGAAATTAAGATATAAAAACAAAAATGTTTATTTTATCCTTCTTAGAGGGAAGATAGTGAATGACATAGAGTGAAAGAGAGAGGGAAAAGAAAGGGGGAAGAAAGAGAGCAGGGAGATGGCGTGGTATCCCAAAGAAAGAGAAAGGGAAGCCAGTAGTGAGGCCAAGTGGCTTGCTGATTTTAAGGGAATGAAGAGAAAAAAAATAGTGATGGCAGTTGATCACAAAAGTGGCAGCAGGATGTCAAAGTCCAAGACTTGGTTTCCTGCCTTTCCTTGGAGAAGGGATTATCACAGGAGATGTGACTCTGTCGTCTAGATATGGTTCAGGCTGTGGCTCCTTCTTTTGCTCTTTACTCAGGACCTCTAAAAGCAGATTCTCAAAACCAATTTTGAAAGAGAGATTTATGTCTCTTTTCTATCCATTCAGCTCTTTTTAGAAGTTGTGCAAAACAGAACTCCTGTAGGGTAATTCCTGTTAGTGAGATAACTCACATGATGGATCTTTAACTGTTACTGGGGAAATTGTGGGATTAGGTGTTTTCCTGTTATTTTTGGAATGAAAGGCTGCCCCTTTCATTCCTTTTCTAATATTCTTTCTCTCAACCATTCCTCCAGTTACGTAGAAGCCCGGAAGTTCCTCTTGTCACTCCCCTTTGCTACCTTGCATATACAATCCATAAATAAGCCTCATCTATTGTATATTTCATAAATAATTCTCAAATCCAGATGCATATCTACCACAGCCACCCCTAGTTTAGACAACAATCACCCCTCAGCTGAAGGATTTCCATAACCTCCTAATAATCCTATAGATGTCCATCCTTGCTCCCTCTCATCCATTCTCTTCAATGAATCCAGAGTGATCTTTTCAAAAGATAAATATGATTCTATCATCTTCCTTTACCTACTCATCCTTTAGATTTCAGCTCACACATCACTGCCTCACAAAAGCTTCCCATGCCCTTCCTGACAGGGTCAAATACCTGCTATACGCTCTCCTCGTATCATATTCCTTCCCATTGCAGCCCATCTCATGACTGCAGTGTTATATGTGTTTGCATGACTGATGCATTATTTTGCCTCCGCATCCAGACAGCAAGCTCCATGAGGGCAGAGCCCACCTCCATTTTTGCTCACATTTCTATCTTAGAACCTAGCACAGTGTCTGACTCCTTCATTCGTTCATCTAACAAATATTTGTTGAAAGCCTACTTTGTGTCTGCTACTGTGTTATCTTAGACCCGAGGATACAGCAGTGTACCAAACAATGTGGGGGAGACCATAAATGAACAATAATAAAAATTAAACAAAGAAATACATGTTAAGAAGTGATGAGTGTTATTAATAGAAAAGAAGTAAAACAAGTTAAAGAAACAGACATGCTAGCATGCTGGGGAAAGTGTGCTATTTTAGTTAAGATAGTCAGGGAAGTCCTCTCAGATAAGGAGCTATTTCAGTAGAAGTATGAAGGAAGGGAGGGCATGAGCCACAGTGTTATCTAAGGGGGGAATAATTAAGACACCAGAATAGTAAAGGAAAATATCTTGAGATAGGAACATGCTTGATATGCTCAAGAAACAGTAGGGAGCAGAACAAGTCAAATGAGCAAGCTGGAGATAAGATCAGAGGTGTATCATGAAGACTGATCATATAGACTATGAGTAACAGACATAGAGGTGAATCACCCAGATTCCAAGGAAGGAAGTGTTGCCCAACTTCAGAGAGTGCTGTGAGCAGAAGGTTTTCAGGTGTTGGCCCCTTCAGGGATTGCTTCAGTTGCAGGCAATAGCCTCTCCCAAGTTCACACCCTTTCCAAGGAGGCCCACATCCAGTGACTGATCAAGGCAGTGGTATAAAAGCCTGGCCATTTTGTCCCCAAACAGGGTAGCTCTTAAATGAACCATTTCAACTCCTGAGTTATTGGTGGGCTTGGTGGGGGAAGCTGTTGTCAGGCCCCAATCACAGGTCAACTGCCCTGCTCTTTGAGATGTCCCACCTTTTCAGGCCAAACCAATGTATGCCTTCCATGTATTGGTTTATGACTTTACCTGTAACCCCTGTCTCCCTGAAATGTATAAAAGCAAACTGTAACCCAACCACAGTGAGTCTACTTGCTCAAGGCTTCTTGGGTGTGGCTCTGGGCCATGGTCCTCAAATTTGGCTCAGAATAAACCTCTTTAAATTATTTTACATAGTTTGGCTTCTTTTCCATTGACACTATTCACTTTGTTCTAGACTTTATTTTTTTCTTTTCACTTAACAACATATTATGGAGAGTTTTCTATTACAGACATTTATCCTAGAGCTCTCCTATTCTTTTTTAACAGTTGCATAGTATTTCATTGTGTAAATATACTATTATTTATTTCCTCATCCATGGGCCCTTATATTTCTTCCAATCTTTTGCTACTACATATAATGCTGCAACAAATAACCTATATTTTTGAAAGCTATGGTGGAGACTGTGAATTGGTTTGCTCAATATCCATTCCAACTTTCTTTGATGCTTCCTATAGAGATAAGTTGGTGTTATGGACTGAATTGTGTCCACCCAAAATTCATATGTTGAAGCCCTAACCCCTAATATGGCTATATTTAGAGACAGGGCCTTTAGGGAGGTAATTAAAGTTAAGTGAAGTCATGAGAGTGGGGCCCCAATCTGATAGTACTGATGTCCTTATAAGAAGAGAGACACCAGAGATCTCTCTGTGCACACAAAGAGGAAAGACCAGGGGAGGACACAGCAAGAAGGTGGCTGCAAGCCAGGAACAGAAGCCTCACCAGAAACTAACATTGACAGTACATTAATCTTGGACTTCTAGCCCTAGAACTGTGAGAAAATAAATTTCTGTTGTTTGAGCTACCCAGTCTGGTATTTTGTTATGGTAGCCCAAACAGAATAATACAGTTGAAGAAGCTGAAAATTACACTTCCCAGAATTCTCTGAAGCTGTAAAGGTAGTAGCTGTGGCAGTAGCTTTGAGTGACATTCCTGGAAGCTCAGCCCATAGTCTGTTTCTTCAGCCCTCTCAGCGATTTCAAAAGCCATTTAATGGCTGGGCATGGTGGCTCACGCCTACAATCCTAGCACTCTGGCAGGCCGAGGTGGGAGGATTGCTTGAGGTCAGGAGTTTGAGATTAGCCTGAGCAAGAGGGAGACCCCTTCTCTACTAAAAATAGAAAAATTAGATGGGTGTGGTGATGCACTTGTAGTCCCAGCTCCTCAGGAGGCTGAGGCAGGAGGATCACTTGAGCCCAGGAGTTTGAAGTTACAGTGAGCTATGATGACAGACACCACTGCACTCTAACCCGCGTGGCAGAGCGAGACATTTTCTCAAAAAAAACCCACAAAAAAACCCCCACCTTTTACTCCTTATATCAGCCTAGGTGAGTTCTGTTCTCTGCAACTGACCCTCATAAGTACAGAAGCTAAATTAGTAAGGAGGCTATAGAGCTGGATTTAGGGTTGGCTGAAGGCATACGTGCAAAGGTTTGGGCGAAGTGGCCAGCTTGCAGACAGAACTTCCAGCTGTATGGCATGCGGCAGGAGGCAGGAACTAGCACCACAGTCCGAGCGTGCTGCTGAATGAAGAGCACTTTGCCATCCAATCGACTAGTCTAGCCATGGGCAACCTGTCACTGGAAAATGGAGGAAAGGGGTCATTGTTATGTAGCAACAGAAACTTGGTCACACTGTCACCTGTGCTAACATAGAAAATAAGGAATGTACCCAATGAACTCAATCATCTCAGTCAGGGGCCGGCCAACTTGTTCTGTAAAGCAGCAGTCCCCAGCCTTTTTTTGGCATCAGGGACCATTTTCATGGAAGACATTTTCTCCACAGACCAGAGGGTGGGGTGGGGGGATGTCTGGGGATGATTCAAGTGCATTACATTTGTTGTGCACTTTATTTCTACTATCATTACACTGTAATATATAATGAAATAATTATACAACTCACCGTAGGTTGGGGACCGCGGCTGTAGAGGGCCAGACGGTAACTGTTCCGTGCTGTGGGCCATATGGTCTCTGCTGCAACTCAACTCTCCCATAGTAGCTCTTGCTCAGACTGGTCTCAAACTCCTGACGTCCAGCAATCCTCCTGCCTAGGCCTGCAGAGTGCTAGGATTACCGGTCTGAGTCACTGAGCCCGGCCTCATTTCCTTTATTTCTTTTGTTCTTTCATTTATTTATTTAGCAAATGTTTACTGTCCCTTGCTGTTGACTCCCTGAGAGCGTCAGGGAGGGAAAGGGGCAAAACAGGCTTTATTTTCAGGTGCCTCTCTCTTACCAAGGAGAAACATATTTTGCACCCCTCCTCCCACACCCCGTAGACGTCCTCTCTGTCTCATTGGCCAGAACTTGATCACATGCCCACAGAATAGACCAATCACTGCCAAGAGGGAATGGGATGGCTGTGATTGGCTGAGGCCAATTGTAGTTAACCCTCTGGAACTGAGCTCACTGCTGCCCAAACCAAATCAGTTACTTGAATAAGTAACAAACTGTCTGCCACAACAGACATGGACAGAAGACAGTAAGAGAAGCCCTGGGCAGCAGTAGCCACAAGCTCTTTGAAGGGCCACGGGCCTGAGCTGACTCCTTTTTATATAACTTAAATTCTTTCACCCATAACCTCACTCCTTTGGGGCACAAACTTCTTTCAAACTCATCCCAGAGTTTCCCCTAAAGTGACTCTAAATGGACTACCCTGGGTGTGATTGCTGCGTACTTCATTTGCAGTGCTGTAAAAAGTATTATTATAATGTCGAAACTATGGAGAAAGAGGCTGGCGGACAGACAGCTGGCTGGAAGCTCTGCTTGTGGAATTCAGCCTCCACGGGGGGCCTCTGTTCCATACAGGCAGATCCCAACTGTGCGCTTGACTGTCCTCGCTTCTGTGATTGCAAAAATGTAAATATTCTGCAGCTTCTCCACCCTTTTCTTGACTATAGAAGCACTCCAGGAATTTGCTAACTTAGCACATTCATTTTTTTCTGCAAACTAGCCTTATACAGGCCTTTTCTCCTTCTGATCAACATTGCACATGCAACACCTACCAGGACAGCTGTCATAGGGAAAGGCTGCCACGTGAATAGGAAAATTACTGCACAACTTGGTAAGTGATGTAACAGAAATTTAAAAAAAAATTACTTTGGCACCATAGGGAGCGGACTAACTCTCCACCTCAAGCAGCAAGGGAAATGCTTTTCAGAAGAGATCAATTGGACTTTGAAGGATGAATAGGAATTTGCTGGTTTTATTAAGGGAAAAAACGTATCAGACAGAAGGAATAGTACCTGCACAGGCACAGAACTCTGTAAAGATCAGTTGTTTGGAGAATGGTCAAAAATTCAGGGTTTAAGGAGAACATAATACATATCGGTGGGAGGAGAAAGGAGAAGCAGGCAGGAGAAATGGGTAAGTAGACTGGAAGAGGCCAAATTTTAATGGGTCACAGAGACTAAACTGAGGAATTGAATTTAAATCCACAGGTAATAGGAATTCAATTCAATTCAACTGGTGTTTTTAAGTGTGACTGATGCACTGGTAAAGGAAAAACTAAAGAGGAGACTTTTACAATAATCCAGGTGAGAGATAATGAGATTGAGAGCTAAGGCATGGACCAGGAGACTGGTAGTTGAGGATAGATTTCAAATAAATTCTGATGGAGAACTCACAGTATTTGGGGATTGATTCAATGTGGGAGGTAAGGGGAAAAATGGAGTTGGTGATGACCCTGAGATTTCCACCTTGGGAAACTAGCTGAGAGGTGACAGTATTTGCCACAATTAAAGACCAGAAGATGACAAAACAGAAAACCATGGGAACGTAACATATGGTTTGAATTCTGGGAGTGATGTCTGTTTTGAATGTAGAAGTATAAATGGGAAAATTTACACAAGCCCACCCCACAGAATGTCTCTCTGGCTAACATTTCCCATAGGATACTTGTTGGTTTTTCATTATACAAAATTTATAGAACATCTGGAGCTTCTTTTCGGGATGATGAAAATGTAATAAAATTAATGGTGATGGTTGCACAACTCTGGGAATATACTGAAAACCACTGAAGTGTATACTTGAAAGGGGTAAATTTTATGGTGTGCGAACTATATCTGAACAAAACTGTTGTGAAAATTTATAGAATGTACATATATCTCAATACATTTATATGGGAAAAATATACATTTACATTCCCAAACTTTTTTTTTTTTTTTTTTTTGATACAGTGTCTAACTGTGTTGCCCAGGCTAGAGTGCCGTGGCATCATCTTAGCTCACAACAACCTCAAACTCCTGGGCTCAAGCGATCCTCCTGCCTCAGCCTCCCGAGTAGCTGGGACCGCAGGCATGCGCCACCATGCCTGGCTAGTTTTTTCTATATATTTTTAGTTGTCCAATTAATTTCTTTCTATTTTTAGTAGAGATGGGGTCTCGCTCTTGTTCAGGCTGATTTCGAACTCCTGAGCTCAGTCGGCCTGCCTTGGGCCTCCCAGAGAGCTAGGATTACAGGCGTGAGCCACCGCGCCCGGCCTATATTCCCAAACTTAATACAGCTGTTTTCACAAAATAACAAGTAGGGAGGTCTTGAGTGACATTCCAAATACAATTGGTAAAACATCAGAAATATTGTAGATCATGCATACTCAACAGGAGTGATATCGCCCCCAAGAGGACAGAAGTTGGTTCTTGGCGGGAGGTGGGGAAGTGAAAAAATATTCTTTTTATACATAAAGCACAAACATACATATAAGACTTAAAGAGATATACAGTATATCTGTGGTGTTAGATTTTCATGGGGAGGATTGGTTAGTAAAAAATGTCTAAGGCCGGGCGCGGTGGCTCACGCCTGTAATCCTAGCTCTCTGGGAGGCCGAGGTGGGCGGATCGTTCTGAGCTCAGGAGTTCGAGACCAGCCTGAGCAAGAGCGAGACCCCGTCTCTACCAAAAATAGAAAGAAATTAAT
>CAUYSK010120039.1:0-25879 GCA_963575035.1 Avahi laniger
TGTTTAATGCATGCACCTGTGTGCAGGAAAAACACACACACACACACACACACACACACACACACACACACACACCATGAACTAAATCAGAACGAGGACAAAAGGAAGGGAAGAAGAGATGGCACAGGCAGCTCCCAGAAGCAGTGCCTCTCCCTAACCACAGACTTGTCTCCCAATTAACAGGGGAAAGTACACGCTTTCAATCAAGCAAAAGATCTTGAAAGGATGGAGACAGAGCTAGTATCTCTTTTCCAAATATCATTTTTTTGGTTTTCCTTTTCTAGTTTGTTCAAAGTACTTTCTCTGGCATTCCACTAGACTCTATTTCTTATTATTTTTTTTCTGCTCTGTCTTAGACTGACACCTTTTTCTTAGCTCAGTCTTTAAACCCTTTGTGTGCTTGCTTAAGGCCATCTTACTTTTATTCTATCCCTAAGGAAGATCAAATAAATCAGTTAACATCCTCTGTCCACAAATTCTGCACATTCTAAAGAACCATAACCTAGGAACCACTAAGCCTTTTCTTCTCTCATCTGTATTTGTAATGCCACTTCCTAATCATTCTTAGCTTCCAGTCCCCTAATCTGTTTTCTAGCAAGCCCTAGAAAGGCCTCTCAGGTTCTTTCTGTCCCCGCTAAGTAGGATTGGGGGATACTGGATACCTTTTTCTTGCAGGGTTCTGGCTAGTGTTTAGGACAACCGACAGAGCACATCTCCCTGAATTGAAGAAAATTAGTGAAACCTGTGTGTTTATCTTTTCTCCTCCCATGCCACTGGGAATAGAGCTCTCAAACAAGATCAAGGGAAAAATACCAGACTAAAAAGGCTTTGTGGCAAAATTCAGGCATCTTTAGGGTGAGCCATGCAGGGGGAAACATGCCGAGCACCTGTCAGTAATACTTTTCTGACTCAGTCATGAGTATCGACTTAATTCTTTCTTTTGAGAAGAAAGCCAAGATATTTTGAAATGCAGAGCTGCTTAGATGTGGGACTCATTCTGCAAAATTAATAATATTTTTGAGGGTTCATTAATCTCAACAGCCTGAAAAAAAATACATTTTCATGTTCTTGCTCTCCTATTATCATCTTTACAGTATATTTTTACATAAATAATTGGTTATGGCTCAAATTAAAATAACTTTGACAATTATCAAGCAGGCTAGGGGGTTTCTGAGCTTGTGCTGTGATGTGAGATATCAGCACCCCAGGGTGCCTCAAGACCATGTGTTATCTTATGATAACACTCAACTCACTTCTTTGTAGGCTCATAAAATACAAGTTTTTCATCTAGCAGCTGAAATGACTGTGTTCTGTTTAGATAATATTTCCTCCCTGAAAGGTTAGTCTCAATAGAATTTTTCTGATTAAAGCATAAATGTGGTATTTATGAAGACTAGGATGCGTGTTCCTGGCAACACAAGTGTCCTCAAAAGCATTGCAGCCCTGTCCTCATTTCACAAGTTCTGTAGTGTTTTGCAGACCACTGTGTCCTCTATACTCAAATCCTGCTCTTCACAGACTAACAAGTGGCGAGCCTTCATTCTTACATGTATTATAATCTTTCTTTGTGGCATGCACTAAAGACCTCGGTGTGATGAATTGTCATCTCCCTCAACCTCAAAGGTAACTGGCTATAAAACTGTTTTATGTTCCTAGTATTCCTAGTCCTCGTGTAAAAATACTAGCTGTAATTCAATGTTGGCAATGTGGTATTATTCATAAAGCATTCAAACTGTACTTTCCAGTTTTAGAATGTCATCAGAACTTCCTGATTGAATTATAATCTAGCATTCAGCTCGGTGTCCTTTCTGCGCGAAAATTATTCTCAAGCATTTCCCAAAATCCCCTGGCTCTACATGGAATTCCAAAGGGAGTAACATAATCCTTCAAAAACATCTTCTGGGACATTCGAGAGCCAAGAATTGGATAAAGCTAATTGGAGGTTTTCCAAAAGAGGAAGCATCTGAAAGTATGATTTAACTTCACTGGCTGGTTTCCAAAGCAAAATTTCTAAACCCATGACGTGGATTTAGCCCAACTGTCAAAAAGTTTTTGGTGAGGTAGGAGAATGGGGTTTTGTTTGTTTGTTTATTGAGGAGTTCGGGAGGACTTGTTTTGTGTGGTTCTTTGTTAAAAACACTTACCTACCTGCTCCAATCAAAATCTATTCACACATTGATGTTTTCTTATCCACATCTCTTGTTTACTTTCAAGAGACAATAATTTTACAGATTACTTTCGCTATTGTATTCGGTTTTTCTGATTCTAGCACCTTAACCAACATCTTATTTTACAAGCTCTTTTTCTTGGCTCTAGCTTTTTTATCCTCATGTGCTTCCCATAATTTTATAAATTACCTGTCTTTTTAAACAAGAAGACAGTTTTTTTCTCTGTAGTAGCTATTTTCAACTTTGTCCAATGGCAATTTGTACAGCCCAGCTGTCAGTGGAATATTTAGTACTAAGTAATATAACCAGTTCTGTAAACATAAGCTCTATGGCTTCGTAGTGTGGCTGCGTCATAGAAAATCAGAGAGGTCAAATATTTTAGTGCTGATCCAGAACCTGTATATATATGGCATTTAGACATGACCTTGCTTTATTGTCTGTATCTCAGACTCTAGGTCTTTCCTTTAGACCTGCTTTGTTTCTTCAAAACCATATGTTAACAAAAATGTGAGCAGATTTCCTGTTTCATTGAATATTTAACACTCCTTCATTAAATCAGTTCACTGTTATTTTATTCTAGGATTTAGGGCAGGAGGTGGGTAATGGAAACAATCTGATAAATTAAAAAGGCAAGGACCTCTAACAATATATATTTTGATTTTGTTATCATACATTCTGCACCTTCCACCATTTCCTAGGCACTGACTGTTGATAGTAAATTTTTATAATCTAAAGCTACTAAATACATTTTATGTTTTATTATTAAATAAAGTCATTTAGCACTGCATAATAAAGCTAAATTAAACATGCCTCCAGGATAATTATGTATACTTACATTCATCCACTAGAACACATTACTTTCAATCTTATAATACTAATGCTTTCAAATACACACCTAAATGCCAATATTCTCCTCTGATTTTAACATTTTCTAGATTGACAATCAGCACACTGGAATTATTATCATTCATAAAACTGCGATATAGGTCATTAGCTAATCTTGGTAGTAAGACGTTTATGTGTAACTTCACACTAGGATGTTTTGTTTTGTTATTGCCAATTAGTAGACCTAGTTAATTGTAAGTTTGCTTTGTGGGGCATAGAATTATGTGGCTCAAGCACATTTTCAAAATGGCAACGGAAAAAAGAGTCATAATCAGTGGAATTTTCTACTCAGAATTTCTTTTATTTAAATATCCAGAATTTCTCTTATTTAAATACTCATTTAATCTATGATATTAGTGGGTTTCCTTTAAAAAAATCCAGAAAATTCTGCTTGTACTAATTTTATGGTAAACAATATAACTGTTCCTTTCATATAATTTGATTCATTAGCCATTCCTAGTAACTGGAAATTTGACATAATTCTTAATTTTTCCAAAGAGCCACTCTACTAAAATGGCCATACTAAGACCTCTGGTAAGAGATTGCCAACAATTCAGCTGCCTGAATAAAATGCTACACAGTATAAAGTAAAAATGTTGGTGCATTACCCCTGAGTTATTCACACATCAGCAGGAAGCTAAATGAGGAGACTGAGTTCTGTGTCCTTTCCTACTTGCCCTTTGTGTCATTTATGAAAGAACCCCTCATACGGCAAAATAACATCAATAATGATGATTTTATGCCTCATCTCTTAAATATTCACAGCTCAGCAAAAGCCAAATGAAGAGAGTGGCCTTTATGTCCTCTGTCTAGGTGTCCTTTCAGTATCAGTTGAAGAACCTTTGAAGACACAAATAACAATCATGATAGCAAATTTATTTCGGAAGAGAGAAAGGCATGATGAGGAAGGTATTGAATAGAAATTTCAGTGGATGAGCTTTGATACAATCTCTTCTATTGCTCCTCCTCTTGGGAAGCACCACCCCTCCAACAGCAACTGAGCTTCAGCTCCTCTGAATAAATATTATCTCAGGGGCTACTCAGAAAGATCTATTTGCTTCCAGTGTTTTATGATTTCTTGCCCATCCAGAATTCCACACCACCGTTCCTTCTCCTAAGGTATCTCCTCTATCCTACTATTCTTCCAGCTTTACCAGCTTCCTTTCATTGCCATCCCCCACTGTTTTCACTGCCACTCTAATATATATTTTTCACTTAGAACACTCAGCCACCTCTAAACCTTTCAGAGAATACCCATAATGGAAACATTACAGGATTAGGAATTAGGGCTCAGAAGATCCTGGCTCTAATCATAGAGGCAATACAATACACGAGGTAAGAGGTCTCAAAGAGGTTAAATAAATAGATCCAAGTTTTACCACCTACTATTAATAGTTTATGATGGTGGTGAGCTTATTTAACCTCCCGGAGCCTCTTTTTATCCATCTGTAAAATGGGGATAGAAACAATACATATCTCAAAAGGGAGTTATCAAGATTAACAAGGTAATACAGGAAAAGCATTTTGAATCATACCTAGTAGCCTAAGTGTTGAATACACATTGGCTATTATTATTAGTGTCAGGCACGCTCTCTCTCTCTCTCTTTTATTTACACACACATACACACAGTACACACTAGCTGCAACAATCTCTCACATTTCAGTTTTCTTGTTTGAAAAATAAGAAGATTAGATTGGACCATCTCTAAAATTCCTTTTGGCTGTAAAATATCAGGAGCATGAGTCCAATACAAGTCCTTTATTTTTTTTTTTAACTCTAAGACTTTAATAGCAATCTGTTCTTTAACTTGCATTGTGGATGAAAATGGAAGATCATAAAAGAAACATATGCCATAGTCTCCGCTCTTAAGAGTCTAAAATCTTTGTTTTAAATAATAAAGATAAGTTTTATTTCAATTTTTTCCTCACATATCTATTATTTTCTTCCTGTATTACTTGATCAAATTTTCAGCAAAATCCGAAACACTAAGAAAGTTCATTTATAGAATAAATAGCATGATAAATTATGAAATAATATAAAGCCACATGAGTATGTTAAGTTTGCCAGCTAGATAAATTTGAAAATCGAATAAACATTTATAGTAAAAATACAATGTTACATTTTTATTGACATTCAATTAATATTTACTGAGCATGTTATATTTGCTGAGCATAATAATTAGAAAAGCCTTTAATGTAAACATTTAGAGGAGAAGAAAGAAGACATAAAATGGCTTGCCACCTCAGGACAAAAGGAAAATTGCATTGGCCAAAACCGATGTCAGGGAAAGACAGATGCTACTTCAGAGACAGATTAATCAATCTGAAATTAAGAGATAAAGAAGACCCTTAGGTATGATAAAGAGGTGAGCAAAGCTTCGGCCTCCAAATCAATAAATCATTTATTACTACTATTATTAATAATATCAAAGTCCTAAACCTCAAAAAAAAAAAAAGGCTTAAAGAAATCTTGTTCCCTAAACCCATAAATTACCTAATAGTACATAGGATAATTTATTTATTAAAATGTCCTCATAAATTGAAATAAGATGAAAAAGATATGCTGTAGCCAGGATTTAGAAAATATGTTAAGAAACATCCAAATGGGGCTATAAATAAGACCCTGGAATCAAAGAATTGCTAAAATATTGATGAAATTAAGTTCTCCCTCCTGTGTTTAAGAGATAGAAAATAAAAAGTTAAAGACTTATTTATAATTTTTTAATTGCAATTACATTTTAAAAAATGATATTATGTATTATAAATACAAGTTATATTATTATGAAAAAATTTTTCAAATGAGACCATTGTACTAGATTATCTCAAAGGAACCTTCTAATTCTAAAATTATATACATTTCATTATTTACTAATAAAATAGTAATATAAAAATCCTAAAATGGTAATGTGGAAACACTTTTAAATATGGAATTTCCCCCACAAAGGAAACTTTTAAAAGGATCTATTCAAGACAGCAAATCAAATGCTTGCTGCTAAAATAATCTGAAATAATTTGACATTCTGTCCCTGATTTAGATAAGAAAATTATTTCATACCTAAGTCAATCAAGTAAGTCCCTAAGATAATTTGTGCTTAAAAAAATGCAAGATGGGTATGTTTGTATGATATTGAATAACCAATTTTTGTTTTGTCTCTTTTTTAAATGAAAAGAAAAACGAGCTTAATGAAGCTGAATTCCATAGAAATCACTTAGTTTTACTTTTTCTATTAATTTGTCAAAATTCAGGAGAAAGAAACAAATAAAAGAAATAATTTATCTTTAAAGAAGGTAACTTTTTATTTGGAATCAAAAATTTTCATTGGTTTAGAGTCAATCAGTCTTTTTGAAAAGCAGAAGCTTTTTAACTGCCAAAAGAAACTGCCATTTTCTGTTCAAAATCCTACTGCTGTTGATATTAGATTACTTCAATAATATTCCAAAGGAGGCCTTAATTACTTGCTTCTTTTATGCTTCCCAAATATAACATGAAAATTAGACAATGGTTGAATTTAGGCCAGGTGGAGGGCTTATTTTCTACATGGGTAGAAGATAGAAAATAATTCATTATGTTTTGTTGCAAAAGTTTGCAGTGGCTGAATTACAACAGTAGGACTCTGGAGACCTAGGATTCAATTCTGGCCCTAATATAAGGATCATTCATTCAGTCATCAAATATTTATTAAACACCTGCTATCTACTATGTGCCCTTGCTCCTATGGAGTTTTCAATCTCTGAGAGGTGGGAATGGGGGAAAAACAGACAATAAATAAATATGTAATTATAAATTGCAATAAGTGAAGGAAAGGACACGTATAATGAGAGAGAATAACAGGAAGAGGGATTCTGATGGAGCAGTTAAAAAATGGGATCTTAGAAGTGATGATACTTGGAAGTATGAGAATGAAACCGAACATGCAAATGGAGAAGGAAAATAGCTCCAGGCAGAGGAAACAGCATCTGCAGTAGCACTGAGACAAGACTGAGTTTGGTACTTTCAAACAATCAGAAGAAAAGCATGAATCACACATACTGCATAGAAAATGATGTCTTGTCTAAGACTAATAAATTGTTCCGGGTCTAAAGAGAGAATCCACAAAAGCTACCTATAGAGCTGATTGAGATCTCACTGGACTGTGATCATTGTGAACTCTATGAGGGCAAGGTGCTCTGTATTGAGCCGGTATTTGGCCAAATCTAAATATAGTCATGCATCACTTAACGTCAGGCTGTGTTCTGAGAAATGCATCATTAGGTGGTTTCATTGTTGTGCAAACATCATAGAACGTACTTACACAAACCTATACCTAGATGGTACAGGCTACTACACACCTAGGCTATACGGTATAGCCTATTGCTTCTAGACTACAGACCTGCACAGCATGTCAGTGTACTGCATACTGTACACAATTTTAACACAGGGAAAGTATTTGTCTATCTAAATATATCTAAACATAGAAAAGGTACAGTAAAAACACAGTATTATAAATTTATGGGAGTACCGCTGTACACTCAGTCCATCTTTGACTGAAATATTATTATGTGGCACATGACTACAAAAGTAACAAAGTACTGAGTAATTTCTATATGAATTTGGAAAGTACTGTCCAAATAATCTGGATTTTTTAAAAAAAATCATTCTTATTTCTCATACTTAATTTTCCAGACTCATTCTTATCCAATTGTGTATTCAGGTGTTGGCAGTACCCAGAAATACTTGAATTTTAATTTTTTAAATAAATGAAATTACATATTTCTCTAAGACAAACTCTTCCACATGATAAAAAAATGTATGTGATATTTTCCTGTAGTGACAGCACTAATTTATATGTTCTGTGGTGAAACGATCTGATGACATACATAGAACTTGTTAAAAACATGTATAAGTCAAATGTCTATGGTAGCTGACTGAAGCCAATTTTAAAGCTATGATAGCTATTCTCTAATCCAAAATTCAAGTAGCCTTCAGTCAGTGAAAATAAGTCCAGGATTTATATGTGAATTTTGAGAGTAGTGATAAAAAAAAAATAGAAATTCATGTGTGTGAGGAGGGGAGGGGTCAGAGAGCTTTAGTGATCTGAAAATAAAGATATTCAAAATTTCTGTTGATAATTCTTGTTTCACTTACTAGAGTGTGTTTACAACCAAAATAGTTGGATAACAAAGAGAAACACTGAGCCAGCTCCCAGACAGCTGTCATTATTTATGCTTACTTACCCTGTAACAGTGGAATACAGGATACAAGGTCTATAGTTGGGTTTTTTGTTTATTTGATTGGTTGTTTTTTAAGACAGAGTTTTTTCGGAATTATGCCCTTGAAAAATCAGAAGTAGCATTAAAGAAGTCATCTATGTCTTGGCAGATAGAAGCTTTAAACTAAATGGCCTGCCTGTGTCAATAAAGAAAGTCTCTATCACATCTTATGTGATGAATAGATTTTATAATATTTATTCAAGGAAGAATATCTAAGAACCAATAACTTAGGTCTCCAACTTTTTAACAGTAGATTTGCTTGTTTTTAATAATAAGCAAAATAAATAATTTGTACAAACTAAATTAGGAATATTAATTCTTTACTCGGCTTCATTATGCACTAAGTCACATGAAGAGTTAAGGAATGAACATGAGGCCACATAAATTATTACATGCTGAATCCCCCTTAGAGCATTTGATCTTCAATAAGGACAGTAAAATTCACATTCCTTAGAACCTCAGCTCCACATGAAGATATTAATTTGTAAAATATTTTTTAAAAAAAGAAAAATAAAGTTAATAAAACATCAGGAAAAACAAATAGTGAGGTGACAATGCCTTTGTTCAATATTCATCTATTGTCTTAATGCATAATCTATTCTTCCTATAAATCACTACATAAAACCTATAATAGGTCTGATTTTGTCATATCTCAGCCTAAGAAGGAATGAATAATGTATTGGATATCTAGGAATATGAAGAATCGTTATCATTTATAGCAATTACTGACTTAAATAAACAGAATGCTACATTTAACCACTGCTAGATATTAATGTGTTTGTTCATTTAAAATTGGCTATTTCTTTAATGAAGGCACTTGGGATATCTTTGTGAATTGCATGATTCTCGTGTTTACCTACAAATGGCTTCTTTTTTCTGGGCTTTCTGTAAAAACGCATTGAGATAATGGTATTTTTTAATCAATAAGACTTGTCTCTCTGCAGAAGAAATGCTTCCTATTTGTGAAAAGAACATCTTTCTCTAAACTGTTTCGTGTTACATGGCAGGTTAACATCTGAAGAATAATTATTGAGACAGTTACTCAAAGCCTGCTTCATTCCCATTGTCTTTATCCATCTAATCTTGCCACTATTGCTTATTGAAGAAAGAACAATTTGTAAGAGATGCTTTAAAATATTTTTAGGGTTTTATTCTCTCCCAAAACTAAGATCTGCATCAGATATGTATCCCAATACACTCATTCAAGTTTATATTATGGAGAGCACAGAGTAGAAATATTAATTCTATCTGGAGTGATCAGGGAGAGACACATTTGAGGTGAGTGTAACAGACGCCAAGTGTGGCCTGCCCAATGTACAATTCCCCTTTCTTTCTTAGCGGAAGAGCTTTGATTTTGAGCAGTATCTACCCTTCTCTCTTATTACTCAGAAGTAAAGCCTATTAATTCAAGGCAATCATACTAATCCCTCTCCCCTTTCCAGGAGTGGAATTAGTCAGGGAATGTGACCCAATCCACGCAAATGAGCCATGAGGGAAGTCTGCTGGGACGCGGGGGTAAGGTTTCTCCACTCTGAAAATGAGACACATGGAAAAGATGGATCCCCTTCAGCTGGACATTGTTGTGACTGGTTGTGATGCCGTCTTGCCACTATGAGATAAACTGATGTGAAGTCAAAGTTGATATGCTGAGGATCAAAGAGATTTGAGATGGCAAGAACCTGGGATCTCAGCGACGTCACTGAAATTTGAATTAGCCAACCCTGGACACTCTGGGTTCCATAATACATTTCCTTATTGTGTAAGTCATGTGAGTTGAGGGTTTCCTGTTACTACAGTTGGAGAATGAGTATGTATTGGATACACAAAAGGAGAGGAGCAATCCAGGTATAAGAGATAAGGTGTATAAAGTAAAAAGAGTGAGAAAGAACACTTCTATTGGATAAAAAGAAATGGAAGAGTACATCTTTGACTTTGTAAGGAGCTTCCTGGCTCTGTGAAACTTCATTCCCTCCTAAACCATCCATAGCTGTCCTTGGAAAAAGTGTAGGTTTAGGGTAAGTTTCACAGAGTTTAACAAACTCATACATGTGCACACGTGAACATACATGCATGCATACACAATGTTAATCAGGTTTTTGGTAACATCACGGGGTCTGCAGGAAAATATAAAACTCTGTGAGAACCCTGATTGCTTATTTCTAAGGAAAAGTTATGTCATCTTAGAAAGAAAAACCCAAATACATTTTTAATGATTACAACAAGTGATAGTCAAAAGACAGAATATGGAGTTTTCATTTCTTCCATTTTTTATTCTACCTTTTGTTCTATTTGGTGCTAGCTTGAGAGGCACTGGAATTTCTTTTAGTGACTTCAAGGTGGTAAAAAGTATCCTGAAATAGCCTGTAGTTGATTGAACACAATAGCTGCATTACTGTTTTAATGAAAACAGGGATGCACCAGGGCCCATGGTTTATCTCGCTGTGGAGGGGAGTTTTGGCCTGCTTTGCTCTTTGCCTTTCCCCTGAAGCATCGCATTTCAAACCATGGTGAGGAGGTTGGTATGCCAATCCAAATTTTTTCCCTTGAAATGCACATCATGTGTAACATTTCAAAGGTCACTCTCTAGGCTTTGTGCTTTTATATTACAATAACAGGAAAATGAAAAGAAAGCATCTAGCCTATCAAAACCTTAGTAGTATAACAGAAAAGTTTTCTGGGAATGTTCAGGAAAGTTTATTCAAGAAGGCATTTATTGAATGTCCACTATTTGTCCAGTGATTATCACAGTATCTGGCACAAAGGAAGCACTCAATAAATATTAGTAGGATGAACACATGATTGAATGAATGAATAAATGAAGATTATAAAAGTGAAAAGGACACAGTTCCTTACCACAGAGATTATAGTCTAAGAAGGAAGTTATATACTGCTATAACTATAAGGCAAGGTGATAAATTCTATAAAAGAAATACAAAATGCTAAAAAGCATATAAAATTATTAAATATACTGGTAAGACTAAGGAAGGCTCCATGAAGGCAATGATAAAGACATATTGCTAGAACAGGATTAGAATTAAGGAAGGGCCATGTTTCTAATCTCTGGGAAAGTAGGAAAAAAGGTATAGTGGTTATTGTTTTTATCTATTCAGCATTTCTTTCCCCTTCTTTTGCTAACAAATCCTACCCAACACTGTCTGGCCACGGTGTCAGCATATTAAACAGACTGGGTCAATCATGGTACCCCATCCACTTGGGCACAGTGGATTGGACAAGGGATGGGCAAATGTTCAAAGTTGGGAGGTTCAGAAATTTTTCCTAGGAACTTTCCACATGGAGTTGGGAAGGTAGTCCCCTCTATTATCTGGTTACAAAGCCCTTTATATATTAAGCCCAGAATTGACAAAGACCATGACCTTATCATATGAAGAGTCCCGACTGCATTAGAAGAAAATATAAAATGTGAAAAAATAAAAGAAATGTAATGAATAATTTAGGTCCCTAATTCCATATACATTGAGCTTCATCTTTGCCTTTCACAATTAGTTGAGCTAATAAAGTCCCTTTTTTGTGTAAGCTATTTTGTAGATTTCTGACCCTTGAAACTAAAAGAACAATGACACACATAAAGAATGCCAGAGGATTCCCGTTAATACTGCAAGACGTTTAACTTTTACTTGTCCAAGCCAGCTGCCAAGCAGTACAAATGTGTAATTGTATACCAGTGAGTACATATGCATCATCAATATATCCATAACCAAACAATATTCCTCAAAATACATTATGGGACAACCAATGAAACTGCAAGAAGAAATAGATAAACCAGCAATAAACAGAAAAGCAGAGAGGAAATAGATTAACCATGGGAGAAGAGTAATTAGATTTACAACAGAATCATCAGCCACAGTAGAGACCAAAAACCAGGTAATAACACCTTGAAATCCTGAGGAAAAAAATAGCCTTTTAAAAAATTTATTTGTGGGGTACATGTGCAGATGTGTTACATGGATATATAGCACAGTGGTGAAGTCTGGGCTTTTTGTGTAACCCTCACCCTATTAGTGTACACAGTACCCATTAGGTAATTTCTCATCCCACACCCCTTTCCCACCTTCCCATCCTTCTGAATCTCCAGTGTCTACTACTCCACTCCCTGTGTCCATGTGTACTCATTAGTTAGCTCCCAATTATAAGTGAGAATATGCGGTGTTTGATTTTCTGTTTCTGAGTTATTTCACTTAAGATAACGGCCTCCAGTTGCACCCATATTGCTCCAAAAGACATGATTTCATTCATTTTTTTATGACTGAGCAGTTTTCCATAGTGTGTATACACACACACACACACACACGCACACACATACCACATTTTCTCTTTTTAAATTTCAGAATATTATGGGGGCACAAACATTTTAGTTACATATATTGCCTTTGCGCTGCCCAAGCGAGAGCAGCAAGTGTGCTCATTCCCCAGACAGTGCGCTCCGTTTGCACCCATTAGTTGTGAATTTCCCCATGCCCTCTACCCCTCCCACCTGCCTAGTACCCCATGAATATTACTTCCATGTGCGCACTTTTCTTTTTTCAACAACAACAAAAAACTACAGACCAATATCCCTTATGAATATAGATGCAAACATTCTCAATAAAATCCTAGCAAACCGAATTCAGGTGCTTCTCAAAAAAATAATCCATCACGACCAAGTGGGCTTCATCCCAGAGATACATGATCTCCCTTAAATGTGGAATCTAAAAAGTCAAATTCATAGAAGCAGTAAGTAGAGTGGTGATTAGCAGGGGTGGGGAGTTGGGAAACTGGGAGATATTGGTTAGACGATACAAAATTTCAGTTATGTAGAATAAATAAATTCTAGAGATCTGATGTATAGCTTGAGGACTACAGTTAATAATACTGTAATGTGTATGTGAAACTTGCATAGAGAGTAGTTTTTTTTTTTTTGAGGCAGAGTCTCGCTTTGTTGCCTGGGCTAGAGTGAGTGCCGTGGCATCAGCCTAGCTCACAGCAACCTCAGACTCCTTGGCTCAAGCGATCCTCCTGTCTCAGCCTCCCAAGTAGCTGGGACTACAGGCACTAGTCACCATGCCCGGCTAATTTTTTGTTTCTAATTTTAGTTGACCAGCTAAGTTTTTCTGAGACAGGGTCTCACTCTTGCTCAGGCTGGTCTTGAACTCCTGACCTCAAGCAATCCTCCCACCTCGGCCTCCCAGAGTGCTAGGATTACAGGCGTGAGCCACCACACCCAGCAGAGAGTAGATCTTAAGTTTTCTTACCACACACACAAAAAAATGGCAACTATGTGAAGAGATGAATATGTTAATCATTTTGACTGCAGTAATTAGTTTCCTCTGTATATGTATATCAAAACATCACACTGTATACTTTAAATATATACACTTCAATTTAAAAATTTTTTTAATCCCATATGTAAAATAATTACTTAAGAATATATTTTATCTAGAACAAAAGTAAACCCACAGGAAAAGTGTGTTTCACAAGAAACCATAACAACCACAGAAACTGATTTTTGAGCATTGCTACATTTAATTACTAATTACTACAAAATAGTAACTGATTTTATGTATTTAAAAATGCAAAACTAAAATTTCAGACAACAAAAGTAAGATGAGAAGGAGGATGATAATCAATGGTGTTTCAAGCATGCTAAGGTTTTTGTCAATTAAGGGGAAGGATAAGAATACAATCTAACTTAAAATTTGTTTGAAAAAGTCATGATTATGTATACATTAAGATTTCTATTTCTGATAATATCTTGGACTAAATAGCCTGAAATTTTTTGTTCATGCATTCATTCAACAAATATTTCTTAACACCTTGGTTTAAGTCCCGTGGTTCCTAATAGGTCAGATATAAAGGAATATGTACACTGCAGATGCTCAGTGTGAAATTTCCCTTTTCCACATACCTAGTCTTAGTATCAATACACCTAAGTCAAGGGACCAACAATAAACTTTCATAATAAAACTACTGAAATAGAAGCATGATCTTCCTAAAATTTATTATTTATTTCAATCAATTTAATCATAATTTCCTTTTTACACATTCAACTCTTATATTGAATTCTTAAAATATGCATAGGAAAATATAGCACTCATTCTACAGTCTTAAATCTATTTTCCTTAAAATAACAGCAATTTGGGGGTTTGATGATAACATTTGCATGCCAGTATACATATTTTTACTTTAGTTTTCAAAAATATTTTCTATTTAATAATACAGTGAAAGTTGTACAATCAGTGTATGTTTTTCCATGCAAAGGGATTAAAGTCAGACATGCTTAGTAGAAGAAAAGTACACATTATTATCAAAAGCATGTTCTTTAAGTCAGCAGGTAGGTAAATTTTTCATGAAATGAATTTAATGTAATTACAAATATGGATTATTTTCATGAGGAGAGAACTCATTCATATATCTATAAATATACTTTCTCAAATGACAGAATTATATGTAGTACATTGAAAGTCAGTTTTTACTATCAACAAATATATCAAAACAGGTTTGTCTAGTTTTTTGCATACAGTCATGTGCCACATAACAAAGGTTTGGTCAACAGTGGACCACATATACAATGGTGGTGCCATAAGATTATAATATTGTATTTTTAATCTTCTTTGTCTATGTTTAGGTACACAAATATCATTGTGTTACAACTGCCTACAGTATTCAGCATAGTAACATGTTGTACAGGTTTGTAGCCTAGGAGCAACAGGGTATATCATATAGCCTAAAAGCGTAGTAGGCTATACCATGTAGGTATGCATAAGTATACTCAATGATGTTTGCATGATGACAAAATTGCCTAACAATGAATGCATTTCTCAGAACATATCCCCATCATTAAGGAACGCATGATTGTATTTGTATATATGATTTATACACTCAAATGAGACATAGGAGCTTTTAGCTATGGCTAGGTAGCTCTTTTGCTGCCCTATCTCTCTTTCTTTTTATATGATGTAGGGAATATTTTTCAATACTCTATCAATCCATGTGGACACACTCATTCCTTTGTCAAGTGTACAGATGTGGCCAGCGTAGAAATTCTTAAAAAATCATTACTCACTATGGTGGAGAATAGATATCTATTCACCAACCGATTACTCCTTCTTCCCGGACACCCAACTCCACTGCACTTTCCAGCCTCCCTTGCAGGTAGGTGTGGCCACGTAACTTAGTCCTGGATAATGGAATGTGAGCAGAAGTGATAGGCACCATTACTAGACCCTGCCCATAAAATCCTCCCACCTGCTATCTGGCTGTTAATGCCCAAATGATCTTGGAAGCCACATATTACAGATGGTAGACCAACAGTTGCCAAAATGTCTGAATGACTGTGTGGAGTACGATCCTCTAAACTTATTTTCCCCATCCACAACACACAAATATACCACTATGGACCTACATTGCTATTATGGTGAGCCAGAAATAAACTCTACTGTGTTAAACCATGTCAATTCTAAGGTTAATTTAATAACAGCAATTAGTCTGTCATAATCAATACAGAAAGACATACCTTGAAATAGGGTATGCATTATTTGTGGCCAGGCAGTTGATAATAAGAAATTAATGTCAGAGGTTAGAAAGACTGAGGCTCTTGCTATGCAGTGGTGAAACATTTGGTAAACTATTGCCTTCGAAACCCAGAAGAGGAACAGAAGTGATCTTTGCATCTCTTTCTTCCTTTTTATCTACCTTCTACCAATACAACCTTGGAAACCATATGTTTAAAACGGAAGCTTCACAAAATGGAAGGAACCTAGATGCCTGAGTTGCTGCTTGGAGAAGAGTCAATCCTGTCAATTATATACAGGGTTTTTGTTTGTGTTTTGTTTTTAGTTTTTTGTTTTTGTTTTTGTTTTTATCTTACTTTATATGAAAGCAAAATAAACTACCATATTAGAACAATTACATATTTCTGGGCTTTTTATTACAGCAGAAACCTTAACTAATACAAATGCTCTGAGGTTCATTTATAAAAATGAAGCAAATCATTTCTGCTCAGCAACAAAATTATTGGTAAAGTCAGAGAAAATTACCTTGGTGAAAGAACCTTGAAAATAGCAAATCAACAAGCATTACACTTCAAAGTCAGTGTGGTGGATAAGGGTTCTGAGAAACCTAGTCTTGAATGCCAGCTCTCCCGTTTACTAGTTGTATAGCCTTGAACAAATTGATGTGTCATCTTGAAGCTTCTTTGGTCTCGTGTATAAATTGGGGAAACCTGCTCTACCTTATAGGGTTGTCATAACAATATTATAGCACATACAATGCGCTCAGGGCAGTCAGGCATTTAGTAAAGTGCTCAGTTGACTCTCTTTCCTCATCCTATCCTAACTTCATAGCATTAAATGAACCTTAGAAAACTAGTAGTTTCTATTGGTATATAAGGTAACTTTAGAAGAGAATATTTAATTTGTAAAAGACTCTAATCACTAACTCTAATGAACATTTAAAAAAAAAAAACCTACTACAAGTACAGATTAATAGGGTCAAGAAGAGACAAAGAGCCAGTCTTCCCACCACGACTCAGTGAAAGTCTCCCTGGGCATTATTTCCCTTTTATCTCTTGATTCCTCTGCACCTCCTCAATCTCATCCTCCTTTGCCAAGCGCTGAAAGCCTAAAAGGCAGTAACAAAATAGATAATGGATCAGATTTTCTTTGTCAGCTGAGTTTTTTTGTTATAATACTATGTTCCCACAACTTGTGCAAAACTAAAGACAGCAGATCTTTTTATCTTGTCAAGTTAATCTTACATTATTAAAGTGAGTATTCTGGTAGGCATAACTGATAATGACAGCAATACTTTAATGTTTGGTAAGCATTCTATAAAGTTCAAAGCACTTTCAAATCCATTTTCTCATTATACTGAAAGAAACATGATCAAGTAAAACCCACTAGAAATAAAATCTGGCAGTCATGAATTTCATGGGCCAAGGATATGGCGGTTTTGTTAGTCACCGGTAAAGTAACATGTAACTCCAAAAGACATCTGAAATACTTTACACTGCAGGTTCTTACACAGAGACTTCTTGAGTATTTGTGCTTCTCTGATAAATTGTTATCTGAATCCAAAACCTTAGGTATAGAGAAATGACAGATGCCAATGAATAATGCCAAAGCCAAATGCTTAATAAAACAACATTATACAGCAAAATAATTAACTTCCATCATTCTTTTTTAAAAACCTGCTTTCTCTCTAGGCACACATGCTAAAATATGGATCTGACAACATCAAGTCACACATACAAACTTGATCATTCAGATACGAGAATAAAATTACTAAAGTTTTTTGTGATGAAACAATGCAGAAGTTAGATTCAAACCCTAAAAGCAAGTGTAAAAATCAGCGTGTGGTACCCAGTGAAGTGTCAACAATAGCTTTTGTTAACAAAAGCAACAGAAGAAAGGCAGGAATTTTAATGTACCAAGTAAATGGCTAAATTCTGTACTACACACACACACACACACACACACACACACACGCACACACACACACACGCACGCACCCATGGAGCTGCTTCTTTCAAAATCAGTGGCAGATCTGTGCCTGCCATGTCTTGCTTGCCTGCAGAGGAAAAGAAACATTTGGCTGAATAAGACTAAACAACACTGATCAAAGGACAGAAAAATATTTTTGCCTATGTATCTGATACCCTGTTTTCAACCAAAAGCATTTGCTTTAAGATGGCCTCATTGGAAGTCTGAACTCACATGAAGTTAGTCATTTACAGTGCCAGCCACACCGTGGGCCCTAAATTAATATTCATGCATAGAGAGGATAAGCATAAATTTCAAGATCTCTACTTTTTAAAATAGAAATTTAAATTCTTTTTGGCCTATAAATGGACTTAGAAAGAATTACTATTTCAAAAGTGGCTCAAATAGGGCTTTGGCATATTTTTTTAATAAGTCCAAACACTATAATGTAGCAAGCCCGGTACTGGGAGCTGAAGATGGGGGGCTCTAATCTTGTCTTGACCAGAAGATTGCTCTGTTAGGCCTCAAATCACTCAGCTTCTCCAGAACCTTAATATCCTTCTCTGGCTCATACTTTTCTTGCCTACAACACAAAGTTATTCCGAGAATTAAAAGAGATAAAAAATTCTAAGTTACAATTAGAATTGATGTATGACCAAAAGGTGGTATTGTTGTTATGTTTTTTTTCAAAGCAACACTGAGCCACAGGAATAGCTTCAAAAACACATAAATAATTTATATTTGTGGAGTGAGTCAATATCTCAGTATTTGAACCACATTCTCTTCAAAAAATGCACTCTTATAAACCTCTGAAGTAATATATGCTCTATTTCAATTGTCCATTTGTAAAACTGGTTCTCACATGCTAACAGCATTATTGGCCTGCCATAATATTTAGGCTGCAATGGAAGAAAGAGACTGCGCTACATGAATGGCCACAGAACTACTCTGACAATAATATTAGGCCAGGAGAATCTTCCATGGACCACGGCACAGCAGTGCTCTAAGTCACCAAAAGTAAAAGCTGGAAAAGGTCTGTAACTTATCTTCCCACTATATGTGTAGGCTGGAGATGCAAAGACCTGAGAAAATGTAGGATATTTTAAAAAGAGAGAATTTTTTTAAAAAATACGTGTATTTTGTTTCTTAATATGTTTTATGTTTTTTTCTCTAAACACAAGGAGGGGAAATTTTTTGTTCCAATCTTTGTCAGTTTTTTCACTTACAAAGATTCATTTTTGCAACTTTTATGAGACAACCAAGCTATACAAGCATATTTATAACTCTAAATTATACTTACAAAGTGATTTAATATATATGGTTGTGTGTAATAAAGTTCCCTTAAAATAAATATAATTAACATACAGTATTTCCTTTTTCCCTAAAGTTTTCCTTATTCCACAAATGAGAAATTCTCACTTTTATAATTTTAATTTTGGGTCATAAAAAATAGGCAAAAGTAATCAATGTTGTTAAAAGTTAAAATAATTGTTACCTTTAGAGGAAGTGGTAGTTATTGGGAAAGAGCATCGAAGAGAGTTGGGGAACTGATAATGTGTATTTCTTTTCTTTTTTTGAGACAGGGTCTCATTCTGTTGCCTGGGCTAGAGTGCAGTGGCCTGATCATAGCTCACTGTGACTCAAACTCCTGGATTAAGGTCATGCTCCTGCTTCAGCCTTCCGAGTAGCTGGGATTACAGGCGTGTGCCACCATGCACAGCTAATTTTGAAAAAATTTTTTGTAGAGAGGGGATTTCACTACATTGCTCAGGCTGGTCTCGAACTCCTGGGCTCAAGCAATCCTTCTACCTTGGCCTCCCAAAGTGCTAGGATTACAGGCATGAGCCCCCGCACCTAGCCATGTGTATTTCTCGATGTTGGTGGTAATTACATGGATATGTTCATTTTTGTGATAATTCATCAAGTGGTACTCTTATAATGTATATACTTTTCTTCATGTATATTACATGTAAATTTAAAACATTATTTAAAATAACTACATAAAACAGGGATACTGAAAATTGGTATTTCAGTCACTATATTTATGAAATTTCCAAAGTTTTACAGATAAAATGTGGAAACAACCACAAAAATACATCTTTTCTTTTCCTTTTGTTTTCACTAAAAAATATAAATCTTCTATATAAAGTACCAAGTAAAACACGTCACTACTGGAAAGTCATTTGAAACTCATACATGTAAAATCATTGTGGAAACTTGTCATAAAGGTTCTAAATTAGTGCTAAATCATTATCTTCTTTGCCTCACAAAGTAAACAAACATTTTCTACAACTATATCCCTCAGTTTTTCAGAGAGAATGATTACTTTCTTCTACAAATAAAAAGGAAGGAGAAAAAATATTCTTAGAATCATCACCATTGTCGAGAAAAGAGTTAATGAAAAGAATTAAGCAACAGTGAAAATTTTGCTGAAGTATTTGACCTATTCCACGCTTTTGAGATTTTGACCCACAGTGGGTTTTTCTAGACCTTCTGAAGAAACCTGAGTAAATTATCCTTATAAAATTATAAGGAAATACATGTCATAATGGCAATGACAACGCTGGGGACGAGAGGGATGCATGGAATTGAAATTTGGTTTGAGGAACTAAAGTGACTTGGGTAGACTGACAGGGATCCTCAATAGCTATTGATCTTCCAGGACATACCCACAGACCATGCCCCACACCTGCCGTTTCATGGTGAGATGAAAAACACTGTCAAGAAAGATTTAGAAGTATCTTTGCTGACAGAAAATTCAAAACCTGGGAAATCCAGGTTGCATTTTAACTCAAACTGAAAGTTTGAGTTTGGGATAAGAAAAGAGTAAGAGGAATGAGCATTAGATTAGACAATGTGATTTGGATTTCTGAAATTAAGATATTAAAATGATGAACACTTTAGTTAGGATAAAACATTCATGAGAACTAGAAGAATCAATATGTTTGCCCAGAAATTTACAGCTTTGATCAGAAAGGCCTTAAATGGGAAATGAAAATGGTAAGGTAAAAATGTTCAGTTAAAACAATAAAAATAGAATGGTCACTTTGGAAGACATGAATGATACTGGAAGAAGATTCACAATAGAAGAGTGGCCCAATAATTTACATGAGGCATGTATTTGTAAAGAGGAGGCAGAAATAAGAGTTATGATCTGAGGTGTCTATACTCCAAAGCACAATGAGTCATAAATTAAAGATACTAACGTAAGGAAGTAAATAGAGTTTTATTTACTGAGTCAGTAAATATTTGTAAAATGCAGATTATGTGCTAAGCCCTGGGTTACTGAGATGAAATACAGTGCCTAAGACCTACTAAGGGATAAGGCAGATGAGGGGACTGAGAATTACAGTATAGTATTTTAAATACTGATAGAGATCCATATGGATTGCTCTGAAATCAAAGATGAGGGACATCTAACTCACACCACAGGGTCATGGAAATCTTGCTAGACTAGGTGTCCCTTAAACAGAGTCCTAACCGGCAGGAAGAGCAAAGATGTTCTAGGAAAATAAGGAAAATATTGTATTTCTCAAACTCGATAGGATAAATTTGCAACTTGATTTCAGAGATAACAATGTTTATCTCAGTGAAAAGAAACCAGGATTAAAGACATAGCAGTGATACGGGTACAAAATTTGGAAAAGGACAAAAGGAGAAAGAAAGAGACACAAGATTTTTCAGGGCATTTACTCTCTGCCATTTGGCCAGATGGGGGACATGAATATTGCATTCTTGACACATTTTAAAGGCAAAAAGGAAGTGAAAATTTAGATTTACTGAATATCTTCTATGTAGCTACCAGACTTCTGAACAAATTCATGTGTACTGTCCCAAGATATGGTAATTACAGAAGACTTTAAATAGCTGGACATCCTATAGAAGTCCATTTGCTATAATCAGTGCATTTGATAAATTCTTGGTATGCCTTGATAAAAGTCCCTGTTTGAGAAGTTAGAAGAAAGAATAAACCTGCTCTCTGAACCCAATTCTGGTCAACAAAGAAAAAACTGTTAACAAAGCAAAAATGGTAGGAACCCTGTGAAAAATCCAAAATGTTATCTTAGATCTTGTTATAGTTAGGAACACGAATGTTAAATGTGGCCAGACATTTATTCTAAATATAGACTTGTAATTGGACAGTACTTTCTAAACTTTTCAAGTTTGGAGACTTCTTTTTAACATCGAACATATGTTTTACAAACTTTTACATGGTAGTTACATAAATTAATTAAAATATATGTAAAGGCTATGGGGGAGTTTGATGGGGGTTTGAACAAATAAACGTGATTTTTAGAAGTTGCTAAAAAAATTTATTCAAAAAGTTAACTATGAATGCAGAATAATATAAATAGCCTAGGAGAGTGTTTCTGATTTAAATGAATATTATCTGTAAAATACATTTTAATATATTCTCAGTAGAATCTCAGCAGCATTATTTTTATAATGTATTATTAATAACAAACTGATATCACTAATAAGCACATTTATGAAACCCAGTCTTGAAGAGTGATATATAAGATTGAATGCCTCCTCTTTCTAGCAAGAAGTGAATAATTTCTCACTTTGGGGAAGTGCATTACATCTTTGAGGCTAGCCTGGGGTCATTTAGTAAATTATCTTTCCAAGCACTAAATAGCTACTAGCTTCAAAAAGTTAATGAACCACTTTAAAAGCAATGATTTACTTCTTTTTCACCATTAAAGTTGGACTGTTAGGCAGATAGTTAGGATCTCCAGCTCTCCTAGGGACAAGGGTGCCCTGCTTTGGTGCCGTCTCAAGCAATTGCTCCACCTAGTAAGAATAAGAAGGGTGGGTACTCCGTTTTGGTGTGTCCCATCCTTAATCCTATCCCAAGCAATTGCTACGCCTGGGGAAGGAGGGAATGCTTTAGCAGTCTAAGAATTCCCCAGCCCAGGCACAACAGGATTTAGAAAGTGACCTAGAATAACCTAAGGGCAATTATTATGCCATTAGCTTGAATCTGCAATATGGTTCACCCCCTGAGGTGGGCTTTGGGAGAGGGAGTTCCTATATACACAGATGGAATTTTGATGACACCTGTTGATCATTTGATAACATCCGACACCTCCCTAGAGCCCACGCCTGGACTGGGCTAATAAAAGGAAACAATCTGAGAATTCAGCGAGAGAGTAGATCAGTTGGTCTGTGAGTGAGTCGATCTGTCTGTCTCTCTCCACTCTTTGAGATAGACCCGTTTTGTTCTACAATAAAGAGCTGCTCATGTGAAACTGCTTTCTGCGTGGGATTACTCTGTCATATTGGCCCTGCTGGTGATTTTTTCAAGACAATAGTCTGAACTGGCACTTTGATGTGTCTCATCATTCTTCAGCCAAGAGCACACCAAGAACCGAGGGCAGACTGCTACCCTGACAAAGCCAGTTTATTCATTAATCTGCTTACCATCCAAGTGAGACAGGGAAGAGACACACATTATAACCCCAATTACAAGACTGAGACATTAAAGTACAGAAGGGCTTACTGACTGGCAAAAGGCCACAGAGAAGTCATGTGCAGAGCTGTGACGGGAACTCATAAGCCCCTGGGTCCTGTGCTAAGTCCACAGAGCAATGTTGATGTGCTATAGCTTGGCCTCAATAAATCTAAAAATGCACTCGAGTAAATAAACACAACTCAAGTAAAAAATAAAAGGCTTAAAATATGGATTTCTGTCCAAAAATACAATCCTACTTTAAAGAATTATTTCAGAAGTGAATAATAACAATTGACTCAAAATTTATTTACAAACAGAAGATGTTTAACATCTAAGATGACTAAATGCAATTCAATAAATAGTACTAAAACCAGAAATCCTTTTCATATAATATTAAAAGAATCAAATTTTCTTTGAACTCAGGGCCCCAAAGATTGCAATCTGTATCTGGCTTTAAACCAAGCATACTTAATCCAAGTTCAAGGAGAATGATTATTCTTTTCCCTCTGCAGATTACTTTGTTGAATGAGTTTTTGAGTAGTCCTGAATCCAATTTTTGGTTAGTGATTCAGGTTAATTTAGATAAATATATTAAAAGCTCAAATTTTTTTCCAACAATCATTCCACAATGATTTGGTGCCACATACCATGTGTTGGTGTCAGGGTATGTGAGCAAAACAAGCAAGTTCCTACCCTCATGAAGCTTATGACCTAATGGGAAAGACAATATAATATGCACGCAAGTAGATATTACATGTAGGAGAAGTCTAGTGATGGTGAGAGTGTATAACAGAGGTAGTACATGATTACCCATTGTAATGGGGTAGGAGTGGAGAAGGCAGTTCGATAGGATTCTCATGAGGAAGGCTAAGGCAGAGCTAACTGGGCAAAGAAGGGTGGGTAAGGAAAGAGACAGCTATAGAATCATATCCCATATTTATGTCTCTCCGAGATATTTTATTTGATCAATTTCACTTTGTGTTGTATAATATATTTGGTAATTTTGCCTACCTCATTATAATTACTAATTTATTTGGGGTTATTATAGCATTCAGGGCTCTTTCATCTATTATCTTACTTAATTCTATTTGATTGTCACAACTCCATCAATTAGTAGGATGCTATTCTGTTCATTTCATATATGAGAACCTTGAGCCTGAGATAAAAAGACTTACTCAGTGTTTAGTAAACAGTGAAGCCAGAATAGGAAATCAGATTTTCTATCAAGTACAATTGAAGAGAGACTCAGATCTGAACTATACAGATAACATTAAACAGAAGAGTGAAGTTTTATAGTGACTTGTAAAGACAGCCAACATTTATAATTGAGGCAAAACTCATTTGGAACCTGAATTCAATGAACTGGCATAACATTCTCCAAATGCACTGGCAAGTATACACTATTTCAATGGCAGAATCATGTTTATCAGAATGCAATCATTTGGCTCCTCAAATTCAGATTGTTAGATATTTTATTCATAGAGCCCATAATCTAAGCATTTGGAAAGTGTGGCTTTGTCCATAGCTTTCTCCATTGCTACTAGATGATTGGACAAAACAAATCACTCTGTAACATAAAAGCTTAACAATAAAACATATCAGGTTTGTAGAAGAATTATATGAGAGTGCTAACACTAAATTTAAAGCTTATCTCAAATGACATATATGAACCAGAATATATGTGCTTTTTTTTTATACATCTAAAACAATTCTAGTTACATTTAAATTCATAAAACTTGCCAACCACTCCCTTGGAAATGAATGCTATTCACCAATCTTGATTGGTACATAGCTAGAGGTAGATGAGGATTTCCAATCCAACCTGCAAAAGGGAGCCTTAGAAGAGAAAATTATATGTTTCCTACTGGCTTTTCTCTTTATTGTGTTACGAGTATACTGAATCTTACTCTAATTTTAAATCAATATTATCATTGTCTATTCCAATTATACCTTGTCACTGTCAATATGAAAAAAACCTATATTGGTTGGCTCTTACTTAATGTTTCTTCTTTACTATAACCAAAAATTACTAGTGAAGACTTGATAGCTCTATACTTTTTAAAATCTAAACTGTGAGCCTCTCAAAGCTAATCTACATTCTTATATACTTGCCTTTCAGCCACCGTTTGTCTGTCACACCAAGATTCTGAGAGTGACAACAATTTGTAAAAATGTGTTACAGGCTGGGCGCGGTGGCTCACGCCTGTAAATCCTAGGACTCTGGGAGGCCGAGGCCGGCGGATTGTTTGAGCTCAGGAGTTTGAGACCAGGCTGAGCAAGAGCGAGACCCTGTCTCTACTAAAAATAGAAAGAAATTAATCAGACAACTAAAACTATATATAGAAAAAAAATTAGCCGGATATGGTAGCGCATGCCTGTAGTCCAGCTACTCGGGAGGCTGAGGCAGGAGGATCACTTGAGCCCAGGAGTTTGAGGTTGCTGTGAGCTAGGCTGATGCCACGGCACTCACTCTAGCCCAGGCAGCAGAGTGAGACTCTGTGTCAAAAAAAAAAAAAAAAAGTTGCTGCCAATACCTGGGCCTAATGAGATTTGCAGTTCAGGCTACCTAAATCCTTTCATGCTCCTTAAAAAGAGATTTTGCTACATTTTAAATGTTAGAATCTATTCTTCCAGAATACTTTTGT
>CAUYSK010120040.1:0-16628 GCA_963575035.1 Avahi laniger
AAGTTTATTGTAAATATATTAGAGAAGAGAATACAATTAAAATGTACTCAATTTATTTCACTCCAATACAATATAAATATCTATTAGAGATATTGATTGGACTTTCCTCAAGACAAAAATGATGAAGTAATTTTTTTACTTATTTGTATTAATATATCCCTGGGATTGGTCTTAATGTTCTCGTTTCTCCTTTGGAGGGCAAGAAAGCTTCCAGTGGAACCTGGAAAAAAAAATTCTGGACATAATAGAAATATGGTTGATCTCTGAGTTTAGTGAAATTAACATATAATGGGATGAGGATGAATGTTTTCTAAACCGGGCAAAACTACTATCAGAATTAGTCTGTTTTAAAAAACAAAATATCAACAGAACGAAGTAGCCAGGTCAGAAATCAAGGTTTATGATACCCACCACTTCCTGACTTTGCTTTAATTTTTTTTAATTTGTAAAAAAAATGAATTTATTCTTATAGTTATGGAGGCTGAGAAGTCCAAGGTTGAGGAACCACATCTGGTGAGGGCCTTCTTGCTGGTGGAAACTCTCTGCAGAGTCCTGGGGAGATGCAGATATCACATGGAGAGGGGCCTGAGTGTGTTCTAACTTTTTGTTCATAAGGGATTCCTCTCATTACTATTTTAACTTTCCACACGCCAAGGTATAATGAAATTGTGTGTGTGTGTGTGTCCGTGTCTATGTTTGGGGGGTTGGGGTTGGGGCAATCCCTAGCCATGAGTATTGCCACTTCCAGACCAGGACTAATGAATATTCCTTGAGTTGTGATCAATTCACTAAGAAAATGCCACTTTGCCACGTGACCTTCTATTGCAGAAAGAACTCTCGATCTCAGCACCCATGTGAATGGTCTTCCAATTTTGAATACTTTTTGGCTTTTATTCTGTCTGCAACCACATCACTATATAAATTTGCTTTTCTTTTCAAACATGAAAATCAGGACATTAATAGTTCATTTCACGTTTTCAGAATCCCATACACAGGCTTGATTGTATGGTTTGGCTGGAATTCAACTATTAACCATTTCCTAAAATGTGAACAGTATGACCTAGCTCTCAAATGAGTTAGCTGACTGCCTTAAATGTAACAAAATGCCACTTCATAAAACAATTTTACCTTGACAACATTATGAAAGCAAAGGTTACAAGAGGATCGTAAAGATTCTCAGATTCAGCTTTCGCCTGCAGCTTTCACCATATAAAATGTTTCATTTCAATGGTTGCAAAGTGATTGCTTGACTACCTCCAGAACCCACTCCTTCACTATCTCTGAAAGCTCTTTCTCCCAGTGAGCAGAAGTCTTCAGACTCAACTTCTCATTCTTTTTTCAATGTGTGGTTTATTATACTTTTGACTCTACTCCCAGACTGCCTCCACTCCATTGAATAAACTAAATGTCTTTGTTTTGGTCCTAAAAAATAATGCTCTGAGATGAGTATGATATTCCAGTGACGGTCTTAATTCTAGTACAGCGTATTCTGATTTCTATCCCCTCCTCATACATCCTTCAGTTGCATTTGTCCTGTTATTTTCTTTTCTTCTTGGGTGTCTGCCTTTAGTATTTCTTGTAGTGAGGGCTTCCTGGTGACAACAGTGCTAGGCACTGTTACATCTAATCCTTTTCCTAGCCTCAGGTAAATTCTTCACCTGCATGAGAAATTTAAATCAGCTTAGCAAAAAGAGGATTCCTCTGTAGATCTCTGTGCAGTATCCTCATCTCTAAAACTCTGTCCCGCACACAGGAGCAGATAAATAATGCATAAGGCTCAATGCGAAATAAAAATGTAGGACCTATATTTTTTTCAAAATTATTAAGAACTTTAATATAAATGAAGCAAAACATTAAGCCAAGTATAGGGTCTTTCTAAGGTACAGGGCCCTATGCAGAGGCACAGGCCCCATGCTCATGAGGTCTGGAGTCTAGTCACCTTGGTCTTCCTGGACTTTCAGTTGGATCTCCTGAATTCAGTAAATCTGCTCCACCTGGGCTTCCTGTTCATGTGCTGTGCGCTGGGAACTTAGTCAATAAGCTGGAACAATCACTGGGGTTTTCTTGTTTGTTTCCATCTTTTGGGGATCACCTTCATTCATTATCTGATGCCCAGTAGCCTAAAAGATAGCGCTTTATATATTTAGTCTGTTTTTTGCTTGTTTCAGATGGGAGATTAAAAATAGCCCCTATTACTCCATTTTGGCAGGAAGCAGAAGTACTTTCTTTTCTCTCTCTGTGTACAATCAAATGATTTAGGAGTCTTATGTTAGAACATCACACTCACAGAAGTATGCAAGCTATAACTTTAAGTTTGAAGTCCTCATGTGAATCAAATATTTCTTAGCTCAAGCCTAGGCATTGTATTTATATTTATATTTCACTGCATACTTTTAACTTAAATCTTTCCTGCTTCATTCTTCCATTTTGAAGGCATCTTATGCATTAATTCCATGCCAGTAAGATAACTTACTTTAGGAATTTTATAGTGCAAAATATGGCATGTTGGAAAAATTTACTGGCAAAGTGATCCAGAAACAGACCAGTTCATTATTAAAGGAAAAGGGGGAAATTGAAAACAAATATATAAATATATTTATAAACTTTGAAAATATAGGGCTGTACTGATTTTATATCTAGATCCCAGTAAAAATATTGTCAGGTTTTTATATTTACATTTCAATGAGCAGTTGCAGACATCAGTTGTTGTCAAGTGTGACTCCTAAGCCAGCTGCACTGCATTGACATCAACTGGGAACGTATTAGAAAAGCATATTCTCAGGTTCAACTCTAGATCTACAGAATAAGAAATTCAGGGATGCAGTTCAACAATCTGTGGTCCTAACAAGCCCTTTAATACACACTGTGGTTTGAGAACATTGACATGATGTGATTCCTCACTTTGAAGAGCCTTCTCATTCCACATCTGTTAAGCACATTACTGTATGTGCACTGCCTCCCTTGCATAGGGTGTCACTATTCTAAGAGCATTCTGCCAAGAAAGGTCTTTCTATCCCCAATAAATGTAATGGAATTATCTTTTTTATTCCTTTAGAGAGATTAACTTATTCAATAAATTGTGAAGTTTAAAAAAACTTGTATACTTAGATTAATAGTTTTTTCCCCTAGATACTATTTATGCTATGTTTGCTTAGTGCTCTTTAAGCTGTACATCTATAGAACTAGTTTGACTATGTAAAAAATGCTAATAAAACAAAGGAGAGATTATTAAGCTTAAAGGGTGCCTTGAAAACTTGATTTTTGGCATTAGCCTATTTACTGATCACTGTTTAATTCAGTTACTATTGCAACAATGCTTTCACAAAACCAGAATCTTCCACACAATCCAGTATTAAAAACAATATTTTTTTTAAATTTTTGCTGACTCATCTGTGGTCATCCAGGAGTTGACTTATCTTGTCTGGGCTCTTTGGGGTTTGGCTACAAGTTGCAAGTTGTCTTTAGACATGCTTTATGTATCTCTCATCCTTTTGTGTCTAGCAAGATAGCCAGAACACGTCCTTCAAACAGCAATGGTGGAAGCGCATGTGAGTCTGGGGGAGTAGGGGTTGCGGACATGGGATGCTTTGACAAGCTTTAACTTGGCACACTGTCACTGTCACTACCATCTAAATTCACTGGCAAAAAGTAGCCACATGGCCACAGTCAACATCAGTAGAGACAGAAGATATATTCTATCTTTAGAGGGAGAAACTGCAAAATCATATGGCAAAGCCTAAACGTGAAGAGTTGAGAGAAGAATTGAGTAGAATGACGTAGTGTAATCTACACAAGTACCCACTACATCCCAGTAACATTGTTAGTCATTGGGAATACAGAAGCAAATGAAATAAATTCATTTCTTTTGAAGCTTATATTCTAGCGGAGTATTTAGACATTAAATAGATAATATGGCAGATAACAAGAAATGAATACTTGGAAAAAATGAAGCAGAAAAGGGAATGAAAAGTAATGGGAAGGGGTGCATGTTATTTTGAGTAGGGCGGATAGGGGAGGCCTCTGCAGGGGTGAATTTTGAGTAGAAAATACAAAGAAAGATATAAAACAATAGAATTTCCCAGTAAAGAGCCTTCCCAGCTGAGGCAGTATAAAGGGCAAGGATCCTGGTTTATAATATACTTAATATTTTGAGGAACAGAGAGGCTCCAGGGCATTGACGGAGGAGTGCAGGAGAAAAATGAGAACAAAGAAGACAGGACCAGATCACACAGACTTTGTAAATTATGGTATAGAATTTAGATTTTACTCTATAGATGATAATAAGCCTCTGAAGAGTTTAGAGCAGAGGTGTCATAATATTTAAATTTTAAAGGGATAATTCTGGATGTTTTGTGTATAATAGACTGGGGGACATGTATCAAAATATTTTGTCATTTTGTTTTCACATTTTCAAGGTTTACAAGACACTCAAAATATGCATTGTTTGAAGATTGTGTCTTCCCTTGATGTCGCATAAGTTCTACTATCCTCAGTTCATTTTATAATAGACATTTCATCTGAGTAGTCATTGTTTATTGTGATCCTGGAAATAATTACGAAAAGAAAGATTAATCATGCTTGTACAAACTTGGAACAGTTAAATTGCTGCCATGATGATTGTTTCATTATGGAACAAGTTTATAGATATATTTGGCATAATTTCTGTTATGGACATAATTTTTGCCTAAGCCCCAAATGTGTAGTGGTATTTGGAGATGGGACCTTTGGAAGATAATTAGGTTTTTATGAGGTCGTGAGTGTGGGACCATAACCTGATAGAGCTGGTACACTTATAAAAAGAGGAAGAGACACAAGACTGCGATATTGCATGGGAGAGTGGATTTGTTCCATGCATAGAATTCAATAAACAATGTGAAACCATTAAGGTTTGTTGTCAAGATGGGATGTCAAATAAAAATTAAAGTTAGAGAGGACATATATGTTCTGTACAATGAACAAAATAAGCTACAATGATATGTAACATATTAATAATTTTTGTCTGTATTTAACTCAATACAGAAAAATGACTTCCCAATTGCCAATTAGGTTCTTACTTTTGCATATAGAGCCAAGAGCACATGGTAACCATCATATTACCTGCATAAAGGACAGAATTAAATATTTTACTAAAATACAGTTATTATTCCTGACAACCTAAGTTTGAAGTCTGGTGTTAATACAAGGACAACTGAACAGGCCTTGTTTTACATTCTAAGTCTCACTTTGAAATAACCCATAGAATAATTTGATTTCTCAATTTTTCTAATACAATTTTATCAAAATTTTAGTCATATCATTATTCATTAAGTAACTATGTGGCCCATAGCATGTCCAGGCAATGGGGTAGAAATTTGCTTGATGGCTTCCTCATTCCTCATGAAAATGGGCAAAAAGACAAAAATATAGTTGGCTTTCAAAGTATGTGTAAAATTACCTATTTTGAAAAACCTGTCAACGAGGCCCTCTGTTCTTTCGTTTAGTTGAAACACCTAATGATGGCATTGCCTTGAGCAAGGCAGCCTTGTCATGGACAGATAAATTTGGAGAGCAGCTGTGTGGAACAGAACTACTTCTGGGGAGCACAAGGCTTCGGGCTGACTTTGAGCTTAGGAGGTAATGTCGTAAATAATGACAGATACTTCAGAGCACGAAAATGTCACCGAACAATAAAGTTCTTATGTGCTTCTCAGAGTAGAAAGGGCAGTTGGCCCTACATTGTCCTGCTTCATTTTATCTGATCTGTGAAGTGATGTTAGTGAATGCTCTTACCACTGACATAGGAGACTAAAATCAAAATCAGGGATGATGTGCAGCTCAAAATGATGTAATGACGTGAAGAAATACTAGCATTGCTTTCAAGAAGTCAGAGTGGATTTGAATGTCTAGTGACAGTGGAATAATAAAGTGAGATAATGAGAAACGACAAAATCTGAGAGAGACAAATTGTGACTAAGCATGTGGCTAAGGTCCAAAGATGTAAACAAGGAGAAAGCAAATGAGCACTAAATGGTCTATAAGTTGGGAAAGGGTATTCTTAGAGTCATCCATTTTACATACTGACCTTCTTTTTGTACACCTATGTTCTGTTTTCACAAGCCCACCACAGTCCATCTAGAAATGGAAGTTCTCTGAGTCCAGCATCTAAATTTTCATCATGACCTTACAACTAATATATACTTTTAATATTCAAAAATTATATCCTTATGCTATTAACCCTTTTGCATTTGATTGACAGATGCAACATTGCAAAATATAATACAAAGTTCTGAAAAATTTTCAATTAAATAAAAAAAGTTTTGTTTATTTGGGTCTTTTTTATTTACAATATAAAGTTTTAATATTTGGCATACATATATGGATATTTTCCAACAGCAATACTCATTTATATAAAAAAACCATGAAGACAATGTCTCTTTCTAGGATACCAATATAGCATATGTCAGACTTGTCTACAAAACTATGAGCTAAAAGTGAATTTCCTATGCTTCACACCACTGAAAGCTTTTGTTGCTATGGCAAGTCACGTGACTATAAAATCTTTTCTTAAGGTCTCATAAAGATCTAAAGCAGTGGCAGAGAGTACTATTCAGTTAGATGAAATACCTTCTAAAAAGATGAAGGGCGTATTTAAGATCTACTAAAGAAACTTCTAACATTTGCCCAAATGTTTTTAACAGTAATGTCTATAATAATTATTTTATTCCTGCCCTGCCATTGTATGTTAGCTGTGTCTGGGGAAGATAACTTTTATTAGTTTCATGGTTGAGAGGAATCATATTTTAGCAGTCATGTTTAATGAGCTACACCTAAGGAGTCTCGCCTGCACATTGTTTGAAGTGTCACTTCACGACAAATTTCTGGGCTCGGAAGGGAGTGAGTTTATACTGCATATGAGAGGAACGTGAATCACTGGGAACCAAAGGCAGACTGTGGAAACTAGATTCCAAAATGGTGCCAAATGATCCCCACCTGCCTCTGGTATTCAAACCTTTGTGTATTCCTATCCCATATTATGCAAAAGTTGTTCCTGTGTAACCAGTAACATATGGGAGGATTGATGGTCTGTATCTCCTGATACTAGGTAGGTTGTAAAACATCCTGTGGCTTCTCTCTTGGTTTCTTTTGATCTCTCTGTCTTTCCTCTCTTTGAGAATAGGAAGCTGCTGTTTAGAAAAGCCCTAGGAGGCTGCTCACAGGGCAAGTTCCTGAAGCACATAGGCAACAGCTAGTAAGAACTGAAGCCTGCCAAGAAGCACACAGTGAGATTAGAAGAAGATTCTCCAGCCTCAGCAAAGCCTTGAGATGATTGCAGCCCTAACCTGTAAACTGACTGTAAACTTGTCAACAATCCTGAGTCAAAACTGCTCAGCTGAGCTGTTACAGGATTCCTGAAACTATGTTAGATAATAAATGTTAGCTGTCTTAAGATATTAATCTTTGGGGGTGATTTTTATGCAGCATTTGAAAATGAAAATCTATATCAAAAATGAAGATTTACCTTCTTATGGAAAGTGACTCTTCCATTATAATTACAATATTATATAATGATAATTTATTTATAAATCACTATAATGTGAGCAAAATTGTGTTTAAGTCTGTTTCTCCGGGGATCGCCCTAGCATCCTGTCTGTCACGTAATATATACTAAATGCTTACAGAAAGGAGGGAGGGAGGTAAGGAAGAAAGTAATTTGTTCTCTAACATTTTTGTCAAATTTCCAGACACAAACTAAACTAAAATAATAAACTGATTAAGACTGAATCACCCCAAATCAAAGAACCTATTTTTTTGTGACACATGTCTTTGAGAAAGACAAATATAATGAAGTCATGAGTAAGTGGTTAAGCAGGTCTATGTTTAAAAGTTGAAGGCCAGATCGCCTATTCAGCTGTGAGTCAGGTAAAAAAAATATTCTCAATCCTAATCACCACTCCCTTTTTTCATTAATTAGTTTCTTTACAAAGTATCGTGAAAAAGAAAGTATTTTCTGCTGCAATGCTAAACAATTTCACTGGACATAAAGTGTTTTTTTTACCTTTGATATGATTTTCTTTTTCCTATTTAAAAAAATATTCAAAAAGCCATTATTAAGGAAGTAACTGGTAGGTGAATAAATATCACTCTCAAGACGGGAACAATTACATAATCTCAAACAAAATGGAATCTGAGGTAGATGCAAACACCACAGGAGCAAACTTAGGCAAAAAGGAAAGGCTCTGATCCAGTCCCTGACAGATAAGCGCAGTTCTGCAAGCTGGCGATCCCAAGTCAATCAATCCTCTTTTCAATTAAAGTATGCTGGCCTCTTTCTCCATGCATCTGGGAGCAAGCTCTTCTGGAAATGGTGAGGGAACAATTATAGGATTTAATGATACTAGGCAATCTGATAACCTTGATATGGTCTCAACAATACAGGCTGTCTCCAGTCAAGAGAGACCATTGATATTTCTAAAACAAGCCTCACACATTCCTACTTCTCTGCATTGTTCTCCCTACTAGCGATCTTTTTACTTGCCTGTAATTCACACATTTTTGACTTCTAAATATCATTCATTCCTCAATCTTTAAAGGTCACTTTTTCTATGAAGAATTGCCTAATAATTATAGAATCTTGTCCTTTCAACTCTTTCCAAGGCAATACAACTTACCAGAATTTTATATAATAGTCATTCTGTGTGTGTGTCTGTACATCTATACATCTACACAATTCACAGAGAAGAATATGATGAACAAACACTGTTAGGAAAGAGCTAAAGCTAAATGAGGTGTTTGGGATAAGAGAAGGGAATTAAATGCTAAACAAGTGCTTTTGTACTTAATTCATTCAGTCTTATAAAACAATTAAAAATTTTAAAACTTGAGATAAATTAATGTGACTATGTAATCAATATTGAAAGTCGAAATATTTCTTTACTGTGTACTAAAAGATTAGCAAATACTTTTGAATGCAAGTAGTAAAAAAAGTTCATACTTATTATTTAATATAATAACATCTACATTGTTACAACTTCAGAACAGATAATTAAAATTACCAATAAAATCCAGTAACAATGAACATGGAAAATATGGGAGCTGCTCAGTTATGCTCGAAATATATTTAGATATGAGGAAATATACAATGATCCATTACAACAGTTTTGAAAACTTTGCAAACAATAGAAATTCATTAAGCAGCAAGGCAATGTGACACAGCAAAATAAGACCAAGATAACTGTATAATCATTTTTATGAAAGCTCTAAATCCTATGGAAAAATAGTCTTTAAAGACTGGCTGTTGTATCAACTGAGATAAATTTAGAATCTCTAAGTCAAATTGCAAACCAGAACTCAGGAATAGCCAAAACTCTGCTCCACATTGATGAAATAGTTCACATCAGATTTTATAAAATGAATTTAGTGCTTATTTATGTTAGTCAATGTGTCAGGCACTCAGGGTACAAAAATAAATATAATACGAATTTTCTCTTACGGGGAATTCTAGTTGAGAGAAGATAATAAGAACACATAAATAAATTTTTTTACATAATATACGTAATCGTCAGATCGGAAAAGTATCCATACGTTCCAGAGGAGCAGTGGGAACAAGTAAAGTAATGTAGACTTTAAAAGGCATTCTAGAATGAGAGAATATATAAGAAAGAGCAGAAATGTGTCATATAATAGCATTAAGCAATATAATCAGTTTGGTATTGTTATAACATCACCTAAAGGTAAGACTAGGTACTTAAATTGTGGGGCAAAGTGCTAAATGAAAATATAAGTTCATTGTTCAAAGTGATTTAAGAATTTTAAAATAGTTTTAGCAGAACACTGAAGCAAGTGCTGGACTCTCAGAGCATTACGGCCTGTGCAAATGCTCAGGTCACATGCCCACACGCCTGCCAAAGAGGCCATATATCACATTGTGGTTAAAAAAAACTGAACTCTAGAATGAGGCAGACTTGGATGCACATCCCAGCTCTGCTTCTATATTGTAAACTAAAAACCACAAAAGTGCAATCTACAAAGTGACAGTTGGAAGCCACATTTAAATCCTGTTATACAGAAAGTCTGAAACAATCAAAACCCCCAGTGGAAATCCTTTATGTGAGTCTGTGCCCAGGGCAGGGAGACTTGAAGTGCAGCTATATCCTAAGGAGAGTCAGTTCGCACCGCAAATAGGGAAACAGGGGAGTGTTCATCACGTAAAAGGAGGTAAAGCAACTTGTTTATCAGAGTACCAGAGGTACAATTAAAGGGAGGAACAGCATCTGAGAGAGGGAAAAGGAGAGAAAGAGACAGAGACAGAGAGACAAAGAAAGATTATACATGTATATATACATATATATATGCAACAAATAAATTTAAATTAGCAATAACATCAAATTCTAATATATAGTTCTCTACTTTTGCATTTATTTTGACCATACAAGGATATGTCCATTTTAAATATTCTATAAAGATTACTTTACAACTCTATTTTGCTATGTGTCTGCAGTTTTAAGTAGCTGGAGCAAACTGAAAATCAGTTTTATTATGTTATAGAAGATTGCCTAATTCGTTAGTTTAAATTTACATGCTGTGGATGATTTGCTACTATAATTAAAGCAGGTTAATGTCCTCTTGGTTATTTAATGTAGACAAATAATTTGGTTTTAAAAGACATTGCATTTCCCTTTGAATCTACACATAGAACAAAAGGAGTAGCGAAGAAAAAGAAATGAAGCAGATATATTAGAAAGTGGAAATAAGTAAGTATGGTATCTGACGGGAAAAAGTAATTTCAAAGTACAAGTATAGTAAGAACTAATCAGTGTTTGCTGATCATTCTCTCTTTTAACTAACATGGCCAGAATAGGAAAGTAAAATATCATTATCCTATATCACCTTTCAAGGCATGCTAAAAACTAAATTTTTATTTATTTTTATTTTGTTTATCTCTGCCAATATAAATGAAATAGGTAGGACAATTTCTCTTAAAGCCAACTAACCAGTGACAACCAGGAATATGTTCATAATGGGAGGAAAAAAAGGAAGAAATCAGGAAAGGAAGGAAGAGATGAAGGGAAGGAGAACAGAGGAGGAAGAGAGAGAGTGACAGAGAAAAAAAGAGCAAGAGAGAGGAGTGAGAAGGGTAGGGAAAGAGAATTAATTTGCTGTGGCAAGGAAGAACACCACAGTTCAGAGGAACTGTTTGTATTTCAGTAGGAGGAACTGGGTTTTACTGGTGGGAACATGTGCTCAATACTTCTAAGGAGGGACTAAAGAAGTGGAAAACAACTCTGAATTAAATACTATCAAGAAGCAGGGCCGGTTATGTAATGTGGCTCAGGAGAAAGAAGGAATGACATGATGCCAGGAATGTCATTGGTGAGAAAACAGCAGTCACTCAGAAGGAGGACTTGTTTGTCATTTTGGTTATATCCTATTAGAGACATTTCCTGGCCCTGTCCAATTTAAGACCTTTGCTTATATCCTGTTAGAAACAGCATAGTCTGACAACCAGCAGAGTTGATTTTCATTTAATTATATCCATTAGAAAAAAACAAACAAACAAACAAATTGAGGCATAAAAAGAATAAAGAACTTACAGTGGTAACTTACTTATGATAAATCTATTTAGCACTAGAAGTAGTTTCATAAGCCCTAAGAAATCAATCTATCAACCTTTCTAATATAGCCATCAAAATAATTATGAAAAACTAGTCCATTTTTGTGTTGGTGTTTCTGATTAGCAAATAGATGAATTTTTAGGAAGAAATCTTTGATTTTATTTTCTGGGATTATTTTTTTTATTTCAGTATATTATGGGGGTACAGATGTTTAGGTTATGTATGTTGCCCTTGCTCCCCTTGCCCCCCCAAGTCCAAGCTTCAAGGGTGTCCATACCCCGGATGGTGCGCATCGCGCTCTTTGTGTATGCATATACCCGTCCCCTCCTCCCGCCTCCCCCTTGCCCGACATCCAATAAATGTTACACATCGCCATTTCTATTAAATTTTAATTAAACATATTCTTAATAATTAGATTTTTGTATATATTAGCAGTAGCAGGTTTTTCTGCAACAAAGTCACCACTTTTCATGCCCTCCTTTTTTTTCTCCCTTAATAACACCTACAGAAATGATTACATTAAGTAATTAACCAGAGTGTGAGAGACCTCCCTGTCACACTGCATGACAAAGCCACTCAGGTTAGTGTTTCAGCCCCTGGCCTCCTACATTAACACAGCTCAGGGAAGTGGCCCAAAGTGTAAATAGAAGATCCAGCTTATTGGAGGTGTACTCAACCTGAAACTCAAAGGACTTCTTGGTAATGCACTTTGTCACTGTTAACAGAGAAATTTCTTCTCATTTGCAAAGCCATATATAGAGGCAGAAAATACAGTATATTCATATAAATCCTCAGCCTAAAATGAAGGTTAGAATGGTACACTAGCCACAATCGTTCATTTCAGTTCAGAGAGTAAATATCACCTTATTTCAATTTTCAGTATATAGAATATTAAATGAGCTCTGGTTGAGGTCACGATTCTACTAAACGATGTTAATTGATGTATAATTTGATTAACAAATTATACACTGCTTGACCCTATTACATGATATATTAATCAGTGCATAATCGCTAACCTGGCTTGTATCTTGCCCCTTGGCATATATGTGTTTTCCTTAACATGCTTCCTTCTTGGTATGTTCACTTCCTCAATTTTCTCCTAGTTATGCTTACAGTTCCTTAATTAGAATTCTTTTCACCAATCTTTTCTCAAGAATGCTCCAATATTTTCGATCCTATTGCCAGAGACAATTCCAAACTCTAGGTTATTTATTATACTACTTATTAAACATGACAAGGAAAAAGTTGGGTTGTAACAACAAAATATCAATTCTGTTATGTACTTTGGGTATTACATTTTCAAGCCTGTTTCCTTATTGTCGTAATGTGCTTAGTAATGCTAGTCATTGTAAGTTTATGTGTTAATATATTAGCTGTTCTCATTATTAGTGTTAACAAACAAATATTTGAGCAATGGAGCAAAATGGATCATGGTTGTTTTGAAGGCTGGGAAATCTCATTAAAATTCCCTGGTAACTTAACCTTTGGTAAAAGAAAAGTGAACAAATTTACTACCTCCTAAGGCATTTTATAATGCCAAATTAATGCCATAATGTCTTGCTTAATTTTCAAACTTACTTCCTCACCTTTAGAAGCCTTTAATTCATATCATTCCTCCTGCTGGAATACTTACACCCTGTTTTTACCACCTAAAGCCTTTTCATCTTTTTGGATTCAAAATAAATACTAAATTTCTTATGAAGCTTCTAAAAATCTCTATGCATTTGCTCAAAGTAAAGCACCATATATCATCTTTGAGAGTTCCTGTCTTTTACTCTCCCCATAGCAAATCCATCGGCAAGTTCTGTAGATTTTATACCTCCAAAATATCTCAAATTGCTTCAAATCCAGCTATTTTTTTCCATCTCTATTACCAAAAAGGTCCAAATTGTGATCATATTTCTCCTCTTCTGCATTAATGGCATCCACTTTTGGAACTACTGTCTGATACACTCTCCTAGTTCATTCGCCACAAAACAATCAATCAGACTTTTTAAAAATTGTACTGACTCATGTCCTTTAGCTTACTGACCTTTCATTTCACACGGATTAGTAGCTCAACTTAGACTGGCGGTAAGGTCTTAGAAAAAGAGCTCAGTGTGTCATCTCTCTGCTCTCATCTCTATTTCTTCCTATTGCTACAGTTTCACTGTGCAGTCTCTTTCTATTCTGAAAGGAGCAGGATTTTCTTCACAAGGGTCTTTGAACTTCTCTTCCCTTTGCCTAGGATGCTCTTCCCCCAGGTGTGCACATCATTAATTCCTTGCTTCAGTGTACCTCCAGAGGGGCCTTCTCCAACCACTCTTTTTCAGATTAGCTGCTCACGCCTTGCTTTTTCCATAGTCATTTTATGTCAGATCACCCTGTTTTATATCTCTATGAGAATTATCATTACCTGAAATTATATTTTAAATAATAGGTTCATGCACTGTATTATGTAGCTTCATGTGAGTATTTTGGTTTATTGTTATATTCCTAAAATCTAAAACAGTTTCCTGGCATATAGAAGGCAACAGAAAGAAAACCATTTGGAATAAATAACTCCCAATCAGACATTATATTTCATTGCTATGATTTCTAATGTTTTATTTTCTTTTGTTCTTTGAAGCAAACCACATTTTCTTTACTTACAATATTTTGTTTATATGTTCTATCAGCTCAACCAAAATAAAAGTGTTTTGAGAACTCATTGAATGTCTTCTAAATCTTTGCCTCCACTATGGAAACAGTAGGTAGAGGAAAAAGAGAGTACATTAAGTCAAACTTAACCTGGGTTCACATTATGCCCTCCATACTTAATAATTGTAATCTGGAGAATTTTCTCTGAAACTTAATTGGTGCATTTGTGAAATAGTTTTATTAATAGTCCTTAGAATTATTAAAATTAAATTAATATTATGTTAAGTATATGGCAATTTGACACTCAAATGATATATGAACACATTATTAATTAATTTCTTATAATATCTAATACATTTTCTGGGACAAAGACATAACATTAAAATTTACTTAATAATAATAGAAAAACTTTATTGAATACCTATTGTGTGTCAGGGTTTGTACCAAATATTTCTCTTGAATTACTTTCCATTTTTATAATCACTCTGAAATAAAAATATTATTCTTATTTTGGAAATGAGAAAACTGGAGGAGGCAGACCAAGATGACCAAATAGAACTCTCCAGCAATCGGCCCCCACAGAAAAACCAAACTGAACAACTATCCATCCAAAAAAAACTATACAGGCACTTCACTTGATGCTGAAAAAGCATTGAATAAAATTCAATATCCCTTCATGAAAAAACTCTCAAAAACCTGATTATAGGCTGGGCGCGGTGGCTCATGTCTGTAATCCTCGCTCTCTGGGAGGCCGAGGCGGGCGGATCGTTCGAGCTCAGGAGTTCGAGACCAGCCTGAGCAAGAGTGAGAGCCCATCTCTACTAAAATTAGAAAGAAATTAATTGGACAACTAAAAATATATAGAAAAAATTAGCCGGGCATGGTGGCGCATGCCTGTAGTCCCAGCTACTCGGGAGGTTGAGGCAGGAGGATCGCTTGAGCCCAGGAGTTTGAGGTTGCTGTGAGCTAGGATGATGCCACGGCACTCTAGCCAGGGCAACAAAGTGAGACTCTGTCTCAAAAAAAAAAAAACCTGATTATAGGAGGAACATATCTCAACACAACAAAAACTATATATGAAAGATCCACAACTACTGTTGTACTGAACAGGGAAAAACTGAAAGCCTTTCCTCTAAGATCTAGAACGAGACAAGGATGCCCAGTTTCAACACTGTCATTCAACATAGTGCTGGAAGTCCTAGCTTAAGAAATCAGACAAGATAAAGAAATAAAGTGCATCTAAATTGAAAAGGAAGAAGTCAAATTGTCCTTGTTTGCAGAAGATATGATCTTACATTTAGAGAGACCTAAAGACTCCATCAAAAAAAAAAAAAAACTATTAGAACTGATAAAAAAATTCAGTAAAGTTGGAAGAAACAAAATCAACATACAAAAATCAGTATTATGGGTCAACAGTGAGCTCTATGAAAAAGAAACCAAGAAGTAATCCCATTTATAGTAGTTACAAATAAAATAAAACACTTCATAATAAACTTAACCAAAGACATGAAAGATTTTTACAATAAAAATATAAGACATTAATGAAAGAAATTGAAGGTGACACACAAAAATATGGAGAGATATCCCATGTTCATTGGATTGGAAGAATCAATATTGTTAAAGCATCCACACTGCCAAAAGCAATTTACAGATTTATTGCAATCCTAATCAACACACCAATAACATTCTTCATTAAAAAAATCCCAAAATTAATATGAACCACAAAAGACCCAGAATAGACACAGCCTTTCTGAGCAAAATGAACAAAAATTGGAAGAAGCACATTACCTGACTTCAAAGTATACTACAGAGCTATAATAACAACGGCATGGTACTGGCATAAAAACAGACACATAGACCAATGGGACAGAAGAGAGAAAGCACAGTAAATTAATACACTTAACAACCAAGTTATTTTATATAAAGCTGTCAAGAACATACATTGGGGAAATGGCAATTTCTTCAGTAAATGGTGCTGGGAGACTGGATATCTATACGAAGAAGAATAAATCTAGACTCCTGTCTCTGACCATAAAAAAATCCAACCAAAATGGATTAAAGACTTAAATTTAAGACCTGAAGCTCTGAAGCTTACTAAAATAAAACATTGAAGAAAAGCTCCAGGACATTGGCCTGGGAAAAAGACTTCTTGTGTAATACTTCAAAAGTATAGGCAACCAAAGGAAAAAATGGACAAATGAGATCATATCAAGCTATAAAGCTTTTGTACAGCAAAGGAAATAATCCACAAAGTGAAGAGACAACCAACAGAATGGAAAAAAAAAAAAATTTGCAAACTACCAGCGTGACAAGTGATATATAACTAGAATGTATAAGACAACCAAAGAATTCAATAGGAAAAAATTAAATAATCTGGTTTAAAAATAGGCAAAGGATCTGAATAGACATTTCTCTTTT